>JAVFBW010013781.1:0-18938 GCA_034783835.1 Mopalia ciliata
GATACCATGACACCTTCGTTAAAAGCGGACCAAAGGTGATTTTGCCGGCACCGGTAGGCCGTTATGTCAAGAATCAAATGATGAGCAGTGTTTTCGGTATTTTGGGATAACACTTTCTGAGTTTGAACAGATTCTAGTTCAGAAAATTTTTCAGATTGAAACCCGTCCGGGAATCGAACCCAGACCCTCAAAAGTTTGGCACCGAATCGCCAGCAGTAAATGCCGGCTACCTAGACCACTTACTTCTAGTTGAAGGCCGGGTGGCTGAGTGGTCTAAATGGCCGGCGTTCAGTGCTGGCGATTCGGTGCCTAAATCTGAGGGTCGTGGTTTCGATTCCCCTACGTGTTTTAATCTGCAAAATGTTCTGAACTAGAAGCTGTTCAAACTTAGAAAGTCTTGTCCCAAAATAACGAAAATACTGTTAATCTTCACTTTCTAAAAGACACAAAAATTATTTATCAAATGATTGTTTAAATACATGTAATTGCGGTAAACTACAATAATTTAAATCTCTGCTGTACTCAAGAAGTCAATTTTAGCAATAAATGTAAGATATAGCTTCGAGTGGGTGAAATTGTCGTGAGAGTACGATAGAAACTTTGGCTGTTGTAAAGAATGACATATTAAACACTGAAGTTGTTACCATACCTGAGAACGAACTGTAAAACCGCCAAGAAATGAGAGGAAAATGGTACAACTCAAAACACAGCCGCATCTGAATAAAAAACAAAGAGAGATTCCCGTTATATACTATATGCCATTTGTAAGATATTAAAGATAACTTTTCGTCGCATTGACGTTGATAGTTAGGACAAAAAACATAGAAAAACTATCGCACCAAATTCTGGTGTTTAGTTGCTATAAGTTTCACGGCTCTTTTTTTGTTCTTAAAAATACCCATCATTTTTCTTATTTAAGATTATTGAGTGATGATATGTTAACATTTCTACACAAGGCTATTTCGCTTATATGACAACTATGCATTGCTCGCACTTGCCCTATGACCTAATATCCCCATACCTCCCAGCAATAGTTTACAGTAATCGTTCTTGAACTGTAGGCCTACACTACCAACAAACAAATACAAGACCAGATGCGATCCCAGAAAGCTCTTTTGCCGCTGTATAACGGGTTGTTGTTGGTCATTATCTCAAGGTGTTCAAAGACAACACCGAATCTCTCATCAACCACAGGTACCTCAGAACGATTGATTAACGTGTAAACGGTCAAGTTGAAAAAGTTATTTCACTTATACTGAATCGACGTTCTTTCCAATTGTATCATTGACACTGACATAACAGTATAATTACTGCTCTGAACCCTAACCATGACGATCGCGGTACATATAACCCTTTCTTTAATAGTCGGATGCAACGTCTTCACGGGCATAAAACGACAGGGTATTTGTTACGAGTATTGACAGGGGTGTCCATTGACAATGGTATAGACAAAAATGGCTAAATCTGGAGAAACATTTCAAGGGTATTATAAATCTAATAAGCAACTTTACCCACACGCAGTAATTCTTGCGTATACACCCCAAAGGGGGTTCTTCTTATGTCAGTATATATGAGAATGTCTATTTGCCCCCTGTCTCCTTAAAACAACAAACAATAGTTATTTTCCTATAGACACGATCAAATAACAACAATAAATCATGCCGATTCGGTACCAAAAGTACAAGCAGCTGTGACAGTTTATATATGACATATAAACGATGTCAAGTCTGTCGTCAGGAGATCGGTTAGGCTATAAGTAAACGGGTCCTTTCAGTAGGCAGTTTTACTAAGTGCTAAATGACTTTCCATACAAGTTCCTAAAACTAAAGTAAGCATTTCGAGTGTTAATATGCAATGTGTGTACCTTTACAATCATTTTCAAAAAGTATTCCCACGAAATGATTTCTTACACCGGGAAGATCACCAAGCTAAATCTGTCATAAAGCCTGAATGGCAAATTTGATTTGTCCCTAGCTACTATAGTAGAATATTAAAAATAAAATGACATTGTCCGTCCGTAAACCTACTGAACACGGGTTAACTCTACCGTATGGCCGCCATTTAATAAATGTCGATATTTTGCAGTACTCTTTCCTATATGTTTTCTTAAATCCAAATGTCAAAACAAATTCACAGATTAAATGTATGCTTCAATTGTAAGTTCCTGCTATTGCACTAAAGAATTGGGTGGCATTCCACCAACATGAAATTACAAAGGATAACGGCTCGTATGAGCATAAAACCAAATATTATCAGCAAATATAGCTGCTGTTTAAAAAAAATTGAAACGCAAAGATAACTTGATCTAACTTGACCAATTGCCTTCATTCAACTCCTGTAAACTAATCAAGATAGTTTTCCATCAAATTCCGCCAAACCAATACGACGATAAGCACTATATGACTAATGCTTTGACGGAAGAAACTGTCCTTCAACCTAGGGAAGGGAAAGGTGATTTGACCCGGAAAGTGAGCATATTTTTTCAAAAAGAGTCTTATGCAAGGCATCTGTGAGCTACTCAGTTTGTGTTGTGTTAATTTTGTCAGTTATTTAAACATTTTATTAATTTAGAGTAATATTGGGACAGTTCCTGCTGAAAATTAATGTGCCTCTTTTGCTAAGTAAATGCAGCAGGATTTTGTTTAAAACAGTCTACCCTTATGGGCAGATGACCATTTGTAAAATAGTACAGCGTATATAAATAGGGATTCGTGATGTATTCAAGGGTATTTAAACCTATTTTAAGATGACGTCGGCAGACTTCCCACAGTTAAAAACCCGCAAAGTTAAAACAAGTTAAGTCATTATGTGTTATATAATGTTATAATGTTTTATTTTATCGATATATTTCAAAACACTTTCCTTAGCATGTGGAGAGCCGTGGAATTTATTACAAGCTTAATGGGCGTGCTGACAGGATGTGCAATCAGCATGACGTCACCGATCCTGATAGCCTTTGGTCACTGTAAGCGTTCTGTTATCACACACTGGATAATATAGAGAATAATTTATAAGTGCTGCCTAAAAACAACACCCTTTGGAATGTGTACTTATCAACTGAACACTTACCCCCTGTAGATAAACATTTACTTACAGGGTCTCATTTAGCCGAGAGTTATGATGTACTTATCAAAGTTACCGACACTTTCTCTACCGATGACGTGACGTGATAATAAAACTGACTGGCACGATTAACTTACTACTCACAGAGTTTTACTGCATAAAGGGCCAAGCCATTGCAACAGAGATTGCAGCATTTACATTAATGGAGAGATAATAAAACCTTCAGAATACACAAATATGTCCTGTTATATAATATCTGGTCTTTAATCCTTAGGGATGGCTATTACACAAAGCAATTACCATCAGTGACGAAACATAACCTAATCGCTTATCTCCAGAAAGTTGCCCACTTTAAATATTTTCCCATCTGATAGGTAGTGTCGGTTTATTTAACTAACGTGCTATATCAGTACAAATAGGTACGTTTAGCGCTAACAATTAAACGATAATGTGGTCTTGAGCAATGAGTAATTGAATTATGTAATATTTATTGTATCTAGTAACAATACGAAATCATAAGCAGGGCTATACAAGCCTTATTGACTGTCAGCCTTTGGTATATATTACTAAATTTAAAAGTCTAACACGGACATATATAATGGTATATATCTACAAAATATAGATTATAGTATTTTCTTGTTTGTTAGTTTATTTGATTGGGGTCCAACGCCATACTTGATAATTTTGGGGTATTTTTAGAAAGTTAATATTCACGTGATTTTCTTTATTTTGGGATAACACTTTTTGTTAGTTTGAACAGATTCTGGTTCAGAAAATTTTGCAGGTTGAAGCTGGGAATCGAACAAACGACCCTCAGAGTTAGGCACCGAATCGCCAGCAATTAATGCCGGCCACCTAGACCACTCAGCCACCCAGCCTTCTACAAAATAGAAGGTTAGTCAGCTGGAGTCTAGTTAGGTAGCGGACATTCACTTCCCCTCTGATAGGATCATATAGGAGAGTGATACAACTCTCCGTAGTATAGAAAGGGCAACTCAGTGTGTATTTATTATTACATAATAAGGAAGCTTTGTGCGTTATCAAGTACTAATTGGGTATTACATAAATAGCAGGGAGGAACAGTTGCTCTTTTTATACTACTGCTCTCAAAGCTGAGACAAACGATAATTTTTGTGTCTTTTTAGAAAGTGAAGATAAACAGTATTTTCGTTATTTTGGGATAACACTTTCTTAGTCTGAATAGATTCCAGCTCCTAAAATTTTGCAGGATGAAACCCATCCGAGAATAGAACCCACAACCCTCCAAATTAGGCACCGAAACACATTCGAGGACACCATCGTCAACAAATAAAAACAAGACTGGACAAATAAAAAACAATCACAGGATGTATTACAAAATATCACAAACATATCGGCTTCATTTTTACCCTTAGCTGGGAAAGATTAAAGTACTGATACAACGTGTCGAGTCAAGAAGGCTGCAACGAATTCCTATTTGCATAAACAACATTGATTAAAGGATTAAGTCCTTGATAAAAATGACCTAGGCTATATATATACGTCATTGATTGATACTTTATAGTGATACTGCTTTTGTAGTATCAGCACATCCGCAAATGACAACTTTATGTTCAGAATCACTTCTACAAACCGACGTTTTCGTTTATCAAGGTCGAATATCACAGGATTCTTCTAGTGTATGTCACATCTGTGAGGGAGCAGAGCGACGGCCACCGAACTTGATATCCGTCGATAGTGGGCAGGTCGGCGAAGGACTTCCGCAAAAGGCCGAATCAAACCGGAAAACGCCCACGCTTGAACATAAACGGTCCACGTGCAGCGAATTCAACTGGCTCATTATCCCAAAAAATAATTTGGTGTAGCCATAGCGTGACTGGAAAAAATTCCTTTAAAGTAGTTTTGATTTCAAGCCATGTCCTGTTAAACGTGGGAATTTTAAAAGAAGGGTGTGAAATACCTTACACAACTCTAAGAAACATTTCCACCACGCATCTATATTCTGTATAAAATGATGCGTTGACAAGATTTAGGAAAACAAAAAAACACAAACTGGAGAATGAGCAAACAACTTCAAATGGAAAGTTACACCAAGCTGTTGACACCAACCAACCAGTCACCCGTGTTACAGTCTATCAACTATTTGATTGACTTTTGATATCTCCTATAAATTGCCCGGTCAGGTTGAACTAAGCGACCAAGGGTCATTTGAGATCTTTGTCAAGATTACATCATTTCGTTAACCATGTGCTTTTTGGCCTATATAACTGTTTTTATATTCAGAGTAAACTTTATCCTTCACTTTTGCTGAATGGTCGCGTTCGTGTGTGAGGGTGGGTGTGTGTGGGTGTGTGGAATCTGGAATTTCCCTGAACTTGTGCATCATTTTTCTTTACCTGTTAATAAATATTTTTGGCAGTGTAGTGGCGAGAAGAACGACCATTAGCGGTGCAATTACGATTTTGAGGCGGGGTTGGGGTGGGGTGGGTAGGGGTGGGGGTGGTGGTGGTGGTGGATAATGAGATGTCTTTGTGCAAAAAAATAAACATGGCGGAAATATTTGCGATTTCCTGTCTCTCCCTGATGCCGCGATTGGTAACCAACTGCCAGGTCACGCCCAATCATGTTACAGGCCACGGACAACCATCTTCCAGGTATTTGTCATCAATAACATGATACACAAACATAGGACGCGCATCATGAATCGATACAATTTGTTTTACACTGTGATTAATATTGTATCACTCATCCGACAGCGTACCGTCCCATTTGTGAAAACAGTATCACTGGGCGCAAGGTGGCAACGAACGATGACAAGACACAACCATCACAAGGCAATACAAAGACAACATAAACTGAGAGTACCAGGGCAACAGGAAGCTCGCTCAAAAGGCCTAGGAATAAACTAAACACCGTACAGAGGTCCTTCGTGTTGACATTTATACCTCATCTACCACAGGAAGCTTTCTCCAACAACACGCTTGTCGTTGTCTCAAAAGTTTTCAGAATAGATCAATCATAAATGTTGTTATGCAACCTATAATTAAGTTATTTCCAGATCTTGACAATCAAACAATTAACTCTTAATAATCTGTTAAATAAAAATGACAGCTGGAAAATTAAGTTTATGACCCTTGTAAGGCAGGTTTTTTGTGTGAAGAACAAAGATGTCTTTCTTTCATTTTTGTAAAACGTTTTTTTCGGTGACACCAAAGAACACAGTTAATCCTTAGATTTGTTTTGGTTAGGGTCTTGCGTCGACCTCAGGGGCATTTCACTTATATGAATACGGATTGTCCTGTTAAAATGAAATGAAAACCGGGGTTTTACGTCGTTCTCAAGATACTTCACTTATATAACGACGGATTCTCCACTTCAAATTGCCCCGTGCCTATTAATTACGCTGGAAAACCGAAAAATAAACCTCGTAAAAATCACCCCGCCACTGCCGGAGCCCCATCGCGTGGCTCATTTATATACCTGATGGTCGAGAGACGCACTAGATCCCATGAACGATTCATCTAAGAAGAATTGGAAACGGCACTCGCTAACGACTAAGCCACGGCAGCGACACTTCCAAGAAGGACAAGTAGGATATCTATTTGGATAATTTACGCCACAGCTTTATTTTCGTTATTGGATCAAGTTTGTTTTAACACTACAAATATTCAAATAACTACATGCAGTGTTAACATCACCTCATGTATGCAAGAGTCAACCTCTCCGCGAAAGAGAGAATGGCTCGATCTCTATTTATAGAATTACCATAGCTCTGTGTTTTTTAGAATAAATGAATTTCTTTGATTAAACTTTGTAAAAATTATCTTCGTCATTTTCGTAAAGAAAACTTCTTTATTAATTTTTTTTGGTTTTAATTGTATAAAAACCTTTTGTTATCTGTCGATCTCTTTTTTCTAAATGTGGCAAGGTTTGCATAGCCTAGAGATTTTATGCCAAGTATCATTAAACATGTCTTTAACTATTTAGCCATGTGAACTTCGTGAGAGTATGTAGTGTCGGCCCACTGGTCAGTATTGGTATAGAACGTGATGGACACTTCTGTTCAGAGTATATATGGAAATGGCAAAGATGGGCCAAGTAAAAAAGCTGACATGAACAAGCGAGCAGAAGTTGTTATCAGGTGAAGTTAACAAGTTGCGACAAGAAAAACCCAATATTAAAATAGACCCATCGAAACAAGTTAGTGGAAAAGAAACAGGTTACAGAATACGTTCTATTGTTTTGTGAATGATATCAATTATCTGACATAATCCACCTGTTTAATGGGTCTCTACTTTCTTAGGTTTCTACAGAGGAATACATATAACCAAATAAAAGACTCAAAGATACACTTCAACTGTCAACAACAATAACACTCTGATGTTAACGATAGGCAGGTGCGCGTCAGTCGTGAATTCAAGACATTGTCTAGTGGCAGTGGTGGTAGATAGTCAGACAACAGGATGCTATAAAAATTGCTGCCAAAATCGACAAAGATCGAAACAATTATTGCTTCCAAGTTACAATGCCATACAACACGTATTTCTTAAATAACTAGTTTTCGAAAACAAATGTCCCTTTTTCGAGTTTGGGTTTTATAGAAATAAAATAATATAAATGATTTTATTATATGTTATGGGACGACTTTAGTACCTCAACTCATTTTTAACATGACACATAAGACATCTTTTTATTGATTTGGCTAATCCATTTGCGTTTTACGTCGTGCTGAAAGGTATTTACCTGACGACCAACGGTATTCCAACAGTAATAGCTACATTAGCACAGCCATAAACTGTGAAATGTTTTCAGGCCTTGTGGTTTGAGGTGTGCTGTCGCATGCTTTAACCCAATCACTTAAACCCCAAGGCCTGGCTTTTCATCTTATGGCAAGATTGATTGATTCGTGCTTCACGCCGTGCTTAAGGGCGTCTCACTTGATGAGGGCGAGCTATTCCAGCAAAAATGGACACTAGCACAACCAAGATGTAAAGCGTATCAGTAATGATGGAAAGTTAATTTTCCACCAGTGCTAAGTAAAGATAGCACTGCGACTTTTCGATGAAACTGCCATTAGTCAGAGAACTCTGTTATGACAAGGAGAGGGAATGGCAACGTCAGGAACAGACAGACTGACAAGTATATTAAGAGTCGTTCTGAAGAACCGTTAATATTGTCGTGTTCTAATAGATAATTATGAGCTTTTCTACACACTATTGTGAAGACATGGACAGACACTTTTATCGTTATTGTTTTCTTTGGGTTTTACATCTTACTATTACTGTGTTATCTGGGCAAGACAAATGGATTTTGTGCCATTCACTGGTTGATTGTCAGTTAACGACCATAGGGTTATTTCTCTTTAATCTGTGACAACGATGTTCTACAGCAGATACGACTCCTACTAATTCAACCTTAAAATAGTAAACGTTTCTATCCCGTCAAATAATTGCATCTCTTATTCTGAAATTCTGAATGGTAAGATACATATCAACGTGGTGTAAAGGGACGACTGCCGAGTTCAAAATGCAAAAATGCAATACGGCTCATGTTGTCCTTAAGATAAAAAAAACGACATCAAGAACTTTCCTATTATAGAGTTATGGAAGAAAGCGAACTTCACTCCATACCATTGGCTATTTCAATTAAATTGACAGAGAGCCAACCCACTATTGGCAAAGGAAATTACAAAGATGTTGATAATAAGTACAATGAGATATATCATGTCATAAATTAAAACAGACTCCGTTTCCGCTTTTTTGATGTGCATTTTTTCATTTCTGTTTTTAACAGCTGTTTGAAACATTTCACACGATTTTACTTTCTCTTTTACAGAATAAATTCGTCAATGACATGAATGAGCTAGAAAAGAGCCACGTGTGACAGAGATAAATCTCAAGCCTTCTTTTCTTTTTTATCTTCTTTGTGAGAAACATTCCTACTGTCTGAATCAAATTTCTGTTCTAAGTTTAATTGGACTGGACATTTTCGCTTCCATAAAAGAACTGATTATTTTCTCTGGTTAAAGTATTAAACGTAAATTTATGTAAACGATTTTGTGTGTTTGTTTGACAGGGCTAAACCTCGTATCCAAGGGTATTTCACTTATATGGCGACGGATGCTCCACTTACACTGTTCCTTGCCTAATTACGATGGAAGACAGGGAGGAAACCTGGTCAAAACCACCCCCCTGATTGTCGGAGCCACGCCGTCTTGAGATTTCCACTCACAGGAAAGTGGTACATATCAATTCAGGGCTCCATCTCAATTAGCAAAACCACCATGTCCGAATAATCACCTATAATTGACAAATTAATTTAAATTTTAAAGGAGTCAGCTGATTTTAGCTCTGGCTAATTACCTATCTAAAATACTTGAGACAGATTTCCAACAAATACGCTTCAGACTGTTTGTTTGCTTGATTGGGGTTTAACGTCGTACTCAAGTGTATTTCACTTTTATGACACCAAATTGTCCACTGCACACTGTTACGTTCCTTGTCTAATAACGGTGGAAAACCGAGAGGAAACATAGTAAACACTTACCCGCGATTGACCCCACGTATCCTAACGACTGATTGGTTCATTGGTGTTTTACGCCATGCTTAAAAGTATTTCACTTTTTTTCGTGGGTCACTGATTTTGATTCATGTGGTGTTTTAAACAAAAAGGGACTAGAGATTGTTAGCGAAATCACGACATCTGGTATTTTTGTTACCCAAAAATCCGTTTTTTATGGAACCTATAATGAACATATATTTATTCGTCTTCTTTCTATACCAAATTTGATCTATCGTCGTTGGTGTACATTTAATTATTTTGGTGATTTCCGTATTTGTCTGTTTACAGAAAAATTTTATTATGTTAATTCGTTCATACAACTATGTTAACCTAGCTCAATAATTGGTGTTGCACGCCGTGGCTGGGTTCAATGGTATTTCACTTATATAACAGTGGTGTAAACCAGCAGTGAAGCCTTTGTGAGAAAGGAATATAATTTCAGTAAAAAAAATAATGTTAGCATGGCCTGACATTCTCTCGATAACGTAGAGAATTTTTTTAGCCAGACGACAAGTGCCATTTTGGTTTTGTTTAGTTTGTTTGATTAACCGATTAATTGATTGAATTGTGGTTTACATCGTATTCAAGGTTATTTCACTCACATGACGACAAGAACACTATAAATACAGATTCTAATAAATATTTAAGACTTCTTTGAACACAAGACTGTTAATTTGGGATAAATCCGCGTCATCGTACTCCCCCCAGGAGGTCACTAAAGCGAGCTTTACTCTTCGCCAGCTAACAGCTCAAAAATGTAAAAAAAAAAAAAAAATTAGATTACTACAAAATGAAACTTTAATTTTTTTATTTTTAATTTTTACTTTTAGTATAATTAAATTTGTTAAGAACATGAGAATGAATTGTACTGATGTGCAGCTTTGCCACATACTAACATGTAGTATCAGTGTTTTAATCAGAGTGCTTGACGACAACCGCATACTTTACTGCAATTTACCGAATATCAGTACAAACTATGATGCTGGTTTATGGACCAGCCGAGTATACCTATATCATGGAGGTAAGACGGCGACCGTTTTAATCAATTGTAGTATTAGTATTAGAATATGTCGGAAGCTAATACTCAGCGTAATAGAGCTATAAAGTACGCTGATACAATGAACATTTTCCTGGGTCCTAATGTTGCTAAAAAAACGTAACAAAAATAATAAAATAATAAAAATAAAACATAAACCACACGGAATGTATCACAACAGAAACAATGGTGAGTTTTTAAAATGTATGTTTTTAATATTAACGTATATATATTAGATGTCACAGTGACATTTTTCGGACACGCTGTTTTATATGCTGGTGGTTAGAAGTGATAATTACTAGTATATATGTAAGGAGTTTTTTTTGTGCTTATCGAGCTTGAGAGTATATTAACTCAAATTTAAATAAACATAGGCGAGCCCATTATGTAAATAGTGTGTAGCATTGAATGTAACTAAATTCTGCCCTATGTTATAAAGAATCTGATTAAATAACGGTTATTTATGTTCTGTAGGCGTTATTTTTTGCATAGTACTGAAGGGACATTTTATTATATCACCCCGATATACGTCAAAAGATAAGCGGGGGTGAATCTGTAAACCGAAAAGACTATTTAAAGGATAAACTAGCCATGTTTGCTTAAAATAGTTGTATAGAATGTTTTAAGGGTCATACATTCATGAACAACAAGTAAACGTTTTGCTGACTAAACAGAATGCTACATTCTGACAAAAGGTAAGTTCTCAATAAAACAGATTGTATAAATAAGAAATTCAGAGGATTCGAACATAGTATTAAACAGTATACACAGCGGAAGTTCGTTCATAACATGTGGACTTAACTCTGTATTAAGCGCTGGTGAATATGCCTTAATTCAAGGGGGGATATCAGAAAAGAGCCAAACATTCGGGCTCTTCTGTTCACAACTGAGTTGAATAGTAAACAAAAACCATAATTCATAAAAAAAACAACCCAAAATCAACAAAAACGTTAGTTACAACCACATTAAGTCAATGGCCATGAGAAATCTGTGATTTCAATATAAGCTATAACTAGATATGACGTTTGTTTTATGTTTCTTTATTTGGGATTTAACGACTCAAAGACCAATGAAAATGGATGTCGAGTCAACCCTCGATGTCCGCGACAACAAGCAGGGATGAGATTCCAGAGGCAGAACAGGGAGCAATCAATCGTACAATAGGAGACAACGTGAACATTAACAGACACAGACGTCCCAACAGATTGGCTTCGTCCAGCCCCTTACCGCAGGAAGTGCAAGGAGACGGGAAGTCCCCAATGTTCGTGATTTATAAGAACAGGTTGTTCGTTGTGGTTTCGTTAAAGTCGGTGCAATAAACTTGGTTATGATACATTAAAAAGTTACATAGTTTATCCATGAGTAATTTGTTCCTGTGTCACCTTGCACTTGCTAATAAAAAAAAGTCAAATGACTCATTCCAGTCATGCAGTGGTGTTTAACGTTGGGCTTTGTTGGTAATTATGATTAACATGATTAAAACAACCATTGCTTCGTGGGGTCGTTTCATTAGGGATTTTCGAAGCACATTTCCAAGGAACCAGGTTCGTTTTCCACCATTGCTGTGAGAGCAATAGGCATATCTTTCCTTCCGACTACCACCCACACACTTTTATTTAAAAGTTTGTTACATTCAAATAAAAACATTCAGTAAGTACATCCACATAGCTTCTACATGTACGTGCCCAGACAATCGTTCCAATGCAACAAAACCAAACCCTTATTTCGATATTCTTGGAGAAGTTCCAAGGATATTTTAGTCATATGACAACGGTGCATCTAGTCCAACAGTAAATAAATACACTATAAAAATTGTCTGGCATTTTAACAACATCTCTATACTAGTATCTATATTCAAATTATATACTTTACAGCGCACAATATTGTATTTGACCGTGCCAGCATGAAACTAACTTCGTTTATTACCGCATTTCTATACACTATATTCATTATACCCTAGGAATAATATTGCGTAATATATGTGACAACATTACGTAAGGTGTGGTTGTATTAATAGAGCCTTATCTAAAAAGACTTGGTATCATTTTACAATGTTCCGATTGTATATAGTTTTGGTCCACATAACACCTCGGGTTTTATGGAGGTGTCAAGCTGGTCCCGAGAATGACAGCTGGTAGGCATTTTAACAGCACGACCTTTTTGAATGGCATTTGTCAGTTGGAGGAATACCAAAAGAAAAATTTAAACAACCTTTATTCATCCATGACATAAAGTTTCTCTCTCATTTCAGAATTCATGCGATTTCAATAACTGACAGTTACAGGTTGGGGGGAAACAAAAGGCAAAACTAAATCATCAAGTTTTAAAAGTATCTGAAAATTGAGATATTAAGTTATGTCTGTACCGAGACGATATCCATATGGTTTGTTTCTTTGTTTGTTTGATTGTGTTTAACGTCGTACTCAATGGTATTTCACTTATATGACTACGGATTTTCCACTTCACACTGTACACGGCCTTATTACGATGGAAAACCGGGAGGAAACTACGTAAAAACCACCCCCGTTGATCGACAGGGGGACTCTATTCAGTGAATGGTAAATCGAAGCAGGTTCGGTTTAGGAAGCGCACTCGCTACCACTAAACCAAGGCCGCTGGCTCGATATCCTTACGAAGACGCGGGTTCATATTACCCTGACGCTCTCAGAGCTGATGGGAAACAGGAGACCGATCTGTTTGTGGTTTTATGTCGTCATTGTTGATTGTTATAGATGCCGAGGGTGGTTTCATTCACACAGGTTGGTGAAGCGTTAAATGCCAATCAAACAAACAAATAAATCTAGACTGAGTGTTTGTGTTATTCATTAGGGGTGTTACAAGGGAAAGAGACCCAAATATTATCAGACTATAGTAACATAACAGATTATGTTCTTCAACACTACAACTGTGACCTTCCCACTCACCCATATCTCCGACACCTATACAATTCCTGAATTTTTTTCCAGGGATTTCCCCCTTTATGTCGTGCAGTTCCTGTACCCAAGGTAAATTAAATCTGTGAACATAATCTAAGGATTCGGGCATCCAGCTGTTCATAATTAAAGTGATGTATAATAATATAGTCATCAACCAAGTAAGATGTAAATACAGACAGTTGAATACTGTCTGTGATTATCAGAGGACATCAGACCCCTTTCTTATTTCTCAAGAAAATCACCAACGTTCACAATCAAACAAAACTAATGTTATTTTATCATCTCGCCATGATGGTATTAACAAACCTAATGTTATTTGAGCAACTCGCCATGATGGTATTAACACAACTAATGTGATTTGAGCATCTCGCCATGATGGTATTAACAAAACATGTTATTTGATCATCTCGCCATGATGGTATTAAACAAAACTAATGTTATTTGATGATCTAGCCATGATGGTATTAAACAAAACTAATGTTATTTGATCATCTCGCCATGATGGTATTAACTACTAATGTTATTTTAACATCTCGCCATGATGGTATTAAACAAAACTAATGCTATTTGATCATCTCGCCATGATGGTATACACAAAACTAATGTTATTTTATCATTTCGCCATGATGGTATTAACTACTAATGTTATTTTACTATCTCGCCATGATGGTATTAAACAAAACTAATGTTATTTGAGCATCTCGCCATGGTGGTATAAACACAACTAATGTTATTCGAGCGTCTCATCATGACGGTATTAAATAAAACTAATGTCATTTGATCATCTTGCCATGATGGTATAAACAAAACTAATGTGATTTGATCATCTCGCCATGATGGTATTAACTACTAATGTTATTTTAACATCTCCCAATGATAGTATTAACAAAACTAATGTTATTTGATCATCTCGCAGATATGGTATTAAACAAAACTTATGTTATTTGATCAACTCGCCATGATGGTATTAAACAAAACTAATGTTATTTGAGAATCTCGCCATGATGGTATAAACACAACTAATGTTATTTGAGCATCTCGCCATGATGGTATTAAACAAAACTAATGTTAATTGATCATCTCGATATGATGGTATATACAAAACTAATGTTATTTGATCATCTCACCATGATGGTATTAAACAAAACTAATATTAATTGATCATCTCGCCATGATGGTTTAAACAAAACCAATGTTAATTGATTATCTCGCCATGATGGTGTTAACAAAAATAATGTTATTTCAGCGTATTGGTGATGGTATTAATAAAATTAATGTTATTTGATCATCTCGCCATGATAGTATTAACAAAACTAATGTTATTTGATCATCTCGCCATGATAGTATTAACAAAACTAATGTTATTTTAACATCTCGCCATGATGGTATTAACAAAACATATGTTATTTGAGCATCTTGTCATTATGGTATTAAACAAAACTAATGTTATTTTAACATCTCGCCATGATAGTATTAACAAAACTAATGTTATTTTAACATCTCGCCATGATGGTATTAACAAAACTAATGTTATTTGATCATCTCGCCATGATGGTATTAAACAAACCTAATGTTATTTGAGCATCTCCCCATGATGGTATTAACACAACTAATGTTGTTTGATCATCTCACCAAGATGGTATTAACACAACTAATGTTATTTGATCATCTCACCATGATGGTATTAAGACAACTAATGCTATTTGAGCATCTCGCCATTATGGTATTAAACAAAACTATTGTTATTTTAGCATCTCGCCATGATAGTATTTACAAAACTAATGTTATTTTAACATCTCCCCATGATAGTATTAACAAAACTAATGTTATTTTAACATCTCGCCATGGTGGTATTAACCAAACTTATGTTATTTGATCATCTCACCATGATGGTATTAAACAAAACTAATGTTATTTGATCATCTCACCATGACGGTATAAACGAAACTAATGTTATTTGATCATTTCGCCATGATGGTATTAACTACTAATGTTATTTTAACATCTCGCCATGATGGTATTAACAAAACTAATGTTATTTTAACATCTCGCCGTCATGGTATTAACAAAACTTATGTTATTTGAGCATCTCGCCATGATGGTATTAAACAAAACTAATGTTATTTGATCATCTCACCATGATGGTATTAACTACTAATGTTATTTTAACATCTCCCCATGATAGTATTAACAAAACTAATGTTATTTGATCATCTCGCTATGTTGGTATTAAACTAAACTAATGTTATTTGATCATCTCGCCATGATGGTATTAAACAAAACTAATGTTATTTGATCATCTCGCCATGATGGTATTAAACAAAACTAATGTTTTTTGAGCATCTCGCCATTATGGTTATAAACAAAACTATTGTTATTTTAGCATCTCGCCATGATGGAATTCTCCAAACCAATTTTATTTTAACATCTCGCCATGATGGTATTAACAAACACAATGTTATTTTAGCATCTTGCCATGGTGGTTTTAACATAACTAATGTTATTTGAGCATCTCGCACCAGGAAGCTCCTGCAACTATCCGCCTAAAGCGATTGGAATTGTGTAACTAATAACTACTATATTAAGCAGTTACCATTCATACATGACGTCCGTTTCTTAAGTATTTCATTTCACAGTGTTTAGCAATTGTATGTTTATATCTATGACTAGAAAACTTTACTATTTATGTACCAGCTCGCTTTAAAACAATACTTGGTCTATCAGCATACAAACTTATATTGAATCAATAAGGTACTGAGTGTGCTTGAAACAATCTAAAGACCTCTGGCTATTCAAATATATACCAAGCTTTATTTGACGACCAATGACCCATATTTCAACCAATCGTATTTCGGTGTTGATTTCCAGCAGAAACTGCGCGATGATACAAGTCGAATAATGTGTTCATAAAGTTGGGTGCTGTAATTGCCTAAATCAGTCGCATGCATGTTTTTTAATTTTTTTTTTATCCTAGGTATTCTTGTTTTCTCGGTAACAGCGTAATGCCCAACGCGTAGTGATATGTGGAACTTCAGCGGTTCTGGTTATCCTTGCAGCGGTCAGTTATGGTCACATCTGTATCTTAGTGTCTATAGAAATACACCTTACACATAGAAAAGAAATTCTTTACTCAAATATCCGATACTTTATCGAAATATTTAGGCAAATATGAAAGGGAGGTTTAAATTTTAAAAAATGTATATTTATTTCCATTGGCCGTATTAGGTTAGATCATATTAATTTTGGATTTAGTACACAGAAAATTGTTTTCACTGCAATCACAAAACTTGCGATAATTCCATGACAGTATAGCAAAACATATGGTTTCTTGAGTTTTTACGGTAATCGCAAAGAACAACTAAAACGGACGACTTATGCGTATCTAAACTATTGAAAAGCACCCCGGGGTCAAGTGGACATTGACATGGGGTGGAATATAAACTACTTTAAAACATTTGGTATTCTGCTTAATGTGAATTGTTCGATTGCCAAAATAAACAACCAGGAAATAAATGATAGGTATAACACTCTCAGCAGCTGTCATGGCATGAACAAGTATGTTTATTCACTTGCTACATCCCATCATCGTCCATATACACACTATCTCAGGATTACAGCTGGTAAAAGTATTCTTTAACCAAGCTAAATTAAGAGCAAAACATATAATTCAATTTACCGAGTTTCGGTTTTAGTTAAGCTGTACAACACAATATTTTGCTGAATAGAGCTCTCTCTGAGTGATACAATCTGAACAAACCCAGTTAGAAATAGTACCCATGCAGAATTATGTTGTCGTCAAATTAAACACGAAATAGCATAGGTTGAAGGACCTACAACGGCTGCTACGGAAAATTGGAAATGTTTTCGCCTCGTAACGCGATCGTATTCTCGCGATACTAAAACAACTCTCATACGCCATCGCGCATTTCTGCCAAAATTTGGGGCGACGTTTGCCACTTGAGAATGGTTGGACTATTGAGACTGATCTAGCATGTGACCTAGCGTGCTTGGAAAACCATTCACGATCAGAATAGGCTTGATGTTACTATGACAAAATAATCCCGGCGAGATAAATTAAATCTTGTTTTAATCAGACTGTATCGGTTGGTGAAGGGGCTGTAAACCACAATGTCAGGTTTGTGGTGTGACGCGATCTCTTTGATTTACGATTTTGTATGAGACGGTTTGTGTGACAATCCCGGCCGATTCAATCCATCCCAATAGGACTGGATATATTGTCAGTCGTAGTGAAAAAAAGTGAAAGAAGACCCAGTTTAACAATGGGAGTCATTATATGATATACACTTAATCTGAATAAATTCAGTCAATCCAAATTGGGGCATTGGTGTTTTGCTGTTGCAGTTGCCAAGTTTTGGCTTAAGGCTGTGTGATTGGTCATCCAGTGTCCCCGTTTAGTACCGGATTAATTCTGATCCAGACTGGACAAGGTATTACCGCGGAGCCATAACAAAGTTAGATATGGGTTTGTTTTTGGCGGTCAATTCTGTGCACAGTTGAGTCACTTTATCCTTCTATCAAGACTATAACAAGATAAGACTCATTTGTTGGCCGAATTTTATTGCCTTTGGCAATTTAAAATTAATCTTTCGCCGATCTTAAATATTATATTGAGGCTGTGTTCGTATGTGTACATCTTATCACAAAGTCTGTTCTAATTGAAGGCTTAGAAGGCTTATATAAGCAAAAGAGTTCAACGAGTTGAATTCTGTTTGCCCTGGGCGCCATACAATAATAGGATACATATTTTACTGTGTTGACACAAATATAATAGAGTAAATCTTTCGCAATGCTGATTGTATGGAATTTGCGGGTACATTAAGTGTCACGAGGCGTCATTCTAAGATGCAACAGATTACACAAGTCAAATTGAATTCTCGTTCGAAAAATGTCACTATTTCCCTCTTTGGACCAAATTAACTTAGCGACAGCCTGCATATTAATCCTATAATCGTCTACACAAAGAAAAGCTTTCCGTAATTATCAAGATGGTAACATAGGCATCCGAAATCCGTTTCCTACTGTCTTCATCACACTCACGCGTTAACTTTAATCGAAGACGCCTGATTGGCAGTAGTTAAATAAATTGTATTGCAGATTTCGCAACCTTTTTTATTGTTATCATGTGTCATGGTTTGAACTCATGTCATTTTTGGTGTTGTTGGCGAAGCTGTTATATCTTGGTTAAGGTTACTTCTTTCGTTGTGGCTAAACGACATAGCAGTAGTAATGATTGAAAAATGTAAAATAAATACAACCAGCCATGCTTAGTCCTAGTATTATATCTAAGACAAATTAACCCCAGTCACCAATTAATTACATTTCAAGGGCGTAGACAAGGGGGG
>JAVFBW010013892.1:0-18934 GCA_034783835.1 Mopalia ciliata
ATGAAAGAGGTAAAAGTGTCGTAAAATAGATCAGAAATACATTTTACCCGTTTTCTCTGCTTTCATTTTTCAGTGTACCGTGCTTGGGAAAATGTCTACTTCTCAGCTGTTATATACCTACCAAGAATATTTTTTGCGCACTTCATCTTAACATATAAAACTAAAAAACTCTCAATCAGATTTTTAATATCTTTTTTCATTTCTTAGATATAGCTAAAAGAATTTGAAATTCACTATTTTAACTCATTTTGGGGATTTTTGACCTATATCCCAATATTGCAAGAAAACTAAGACGAACAGGAAAAAACTGAATAAGCGCTTTTTTGTTCACATAATGTATTATACGTTGATGTAAGACTGAACAGTTGACGTAAATAGTGTAAAAGAAGTAGCAATTTGAAAAAGAGGTAGCAAAAATGTAATTTTTATGCCAAATATTTTTTTCTGTAAGCTTTAGAAAATTCACAGTAGTTTAGAAGTAAAACGTCGAAACGTAAAAACGCTCTGTAGTGGGGTTATAGTATTTTTAAGACGTTGTAATGCTCTCTACAGAATCGGTCGCAATTATAGGCCTATAAAACAACTGTAGTTCCCCTGACTTATTAATCGCTAGAAAATAACAAATGCTTGCGAAAAGCAGATGGTGGCTGTGCTTCTGATAAAATTAAAGTTTTTTAGCTAATTTATAGCCGATAAATTCGCTGGGATTCACAAGCAGTCAATAAATATCTAGATTGCAATATGGCCTAAAGCCAAACTTCGTATGCCACATATTCAATATTCAATGGTTACAAAAGACGACGTGTATAGAGCCAAATGCCGACATGACATCATCACAACTATTTATGGTTTCCACATTTTTATCGGTCTCTCTATACAGTTTCTTAGTACAGGAGGCCACTGCCGTTTGCATCTACCTTAACCTTTGGAATCAAAAATGTCCATATTAGTCTCCTCCCCTTCCATAACTAAACTAAACCTTCGTGTTCAGACAAGTTAAGCAAGACACAAAAGAGTGAGAAAGTCAGGACCCGTGGGGCGACTCAAGATCAGGGAATCAAGACAAAACCAGTCCGAGTTAGTTAATAGTTTCACTTTTCAAGAGCTAGGGGAAAAAAGAAATAAAGAATTAAACCTACAGAGAGTTATATTGTAATACCTTAATGCTATTAACGGTACGTTACATACAAGGCAACATGGTCTCCCTACGATACATGCTAGAACAGGCGAACAAAGGCACAGCAGTGAGCTCCTGTTAGAGAGCTAAGAACACGTCCAAGCGACTCGGCTCCTCAAACCGGTTCACAAACGGACACCCTTCGAAAGCTGGGCGTCTGGCTTGTGGGTGTTAAAAACAGAGTGAAACTCCCCAAAACAACAAGGCCTCTTCTACCCAACTTATTTAATCCCTAGTGGTTGGTATACTATAGAAGTCAGACACAGATGTCAATTGTAACGGATTTGAAAGCCAGTGTTCTTTAGGTAAGTGTCTCAAACAAATTTGATTATAAAAATTATCTCACCTGGATGTTTTATTAGTTTATATATATTAATTAATGCTTAATGCGTTTAACCATGTCCAGTGTTGTGGGGAAAATAATTAACAAACACTGGAGCATCATAACTCAGAATAAATCAGCCTCCACGGCTGTCCGTCTATAACCCATAGTAGGGTTCAGGAGATGCAAAAATCTCAAAGAAATTCTTAAAAAGTCTAAATGCTATGCATTAAATGACTTGCGTGGCACCTGATGATGGACATACGTTAGGCTCGATTATGATATCGAATTTCCGTAAAACTGTTCGAAAAACTTCTCTGTGTGCATATATAATATGCGAATATTCACGGTAGAGCATACCTCCACGCGAATGTTATCAGGTAGTATAGGGTCTGAACACACCAGGAATTGTGGATGCGTTTATGGATGTTCATTCTTTTACACTATGGTTTAACCTATCTGTATTTCTATATGATTGGTCAAACTTACATAGGTATATTACTCTGTAGTTCCTAGTATCTATACTGTGATATATTTAGAATACACGAAGGGAGCAAAATTTGATTGTCTCCTCCGGAATTCGAACCCAGGAAACGTAATCTGGCAACATAATAGACGAAACAGTCCATTTAACTGAAGCTAAACATGGAAACTTTATGCCAGTGAAAAAATTACAAGAGAATACCATTTTTATCTCCAGTTAACCCGGATATCTCTGAGTTTTCTTATACGTTCCTTTCACAAATATTGCAAACATGAAATAGAAGGAAAAAACCTATATATAATTACAAATACAAAACGTTGCATTGTTTTGTTTTTTTTTAATACTCGACCCGTGATTTAATACATGTGTATACATATTGTATAATTCCAACCCTAAGTCAACCCATGGAGCTATTCTTTATAGCTCCATGGTCAACCATATTGATCTATATGAATGTATTCTTTCGCACCACAGCGGACGTTTGTCTACAATTTTATTTTTAATTTTTTTGGTTTTATTCTCCGAATGTAATATACCCTTTTCTTATTTCCTATCTGGCCCACTACAATGACGAACCAAAAGGTAAATCCTTCTATTCTCCTATGTTCGAGAATATATATTTCCTTAGCGAGGAATGCATCATATAGCTCAGTCTGCTGAACCCCATTGCGCTTATGTGTTCCGCATAATCTTAGACATGAAGATTTTCAGGTGACCATAAAGAATGTCGTGAGTTTTTTCCCCAAACCTGGCATATGCTACGTCACATATCAGGAAACCGATCAATTTTAAGCTATAAACACTTGGGACTGGAACATTAAAAGAAACAAAAATTTGTAGACCAACTTTAAAATATGACAATACGGTTTATTTACCTTATAAATCCAAGGCAAATTGATGCTATTTGAAACAAAATTCTCAAATTTGGATTTAAACATTATGAACGACTTAACTCAATTTGAATTGCCCATGGTCTAATAAAAGTGGCTATATGATCACTGCTTATGAAGGTAGAATTAACACAAAAAGCTCAAATTCAGGTTTAAAACCAAGCAATGTACTTCTTTACTAAATTCGCGACAATTGTTGTTTCGCAGTTTCACAAAACCAAATGTGCGAAACGTCACAAAACTTTCGTTGCAGTTTTATCTTGTTTGAAGATATTGTAAATTGACAAATATAGTCGCAGAGAATCGGATCTTTCCCCATAGTTTAAAAACAATATCCCCTCATTGAGCATCATTGCAGAACATAGTGTAATAAAGTAAAACACTTAATATTAATGGTTATGTGAATGTGGTGATTAACGCTTGGAGTACCACGTGATGTAAGTGAAATACTGATAAATGCGAACAATTGACCAATCATACTACGATTTCTTTAGATCAACCCGGAAGTCTTTTTCAGCAGTATTTTTAGAGTTAAGTATGAAAGCTACGTATATCTCTGACAGCAAAACAGTGGTTATTTTACTCTGACTACTGGCCCTCAAATAAGTTAAATATCCTTGAGTATTTTCCCTTCAGACAGTAATAAGATATTCAGCTTTTTATTAACACATATATGAAGTAAAATTGACAAAGAGCTTTTTTTTAAACAGGCTATAAGTGTGTTGATATTGATGTTTGCCTTTACTTGCCTGCTGATGATGGGATTTGATAAGATACACACTACTCTTAGTTCTCGTGTCTATGTGAGTAGTTGGGGGCCCGGAAAGTATAGGGGTGTCCACCAGGGGCAAGAGGAACCAGTCCAACAGAAAACTCCGCCTCGTTTCACAGTGAGCCATGTTCCCAATGGTATCCACATAATCATGATATTCCAAACATTGCAATTGAACACTTCAAAAAGGCTAGGTTACAATATAAGTGATTTGGACCTTTTGTGAAGAAGGGAAAGGGAATTTATGGATACATTAAAGCATAATTCCAACTTGAAAATTGTTACCAAAATTTACCTTTTTAATGAACACCCAGAAGTTCTCCAAAGTCACATTTCCATAGACCCGGACGTGGACATGCGAGTGATCGGAACGGTCCAATCGAGCGATAACCCCAGCTACAAGGATGTGTTTGAGTTCGCTTCCACCAAACTTCAGAATAAGCTGGTATTAATAATGAATGCTGAAAATAGTCTGGGAAAAGGTTTTGATCAGCTAGATCTGCCTTGGTGGGAGAGGGGTCCAAAAGAAATGTACGCCTTGACCAGACATGTCCCTCTGGATGGTTGTAAAATGAAAGTTGTAGCAGAATGTGATACATATATAGGATCACACGACGGCTTTCTGTTCCATATGAGCAATCCTCTCCCCGATCCTTTATTAAAGGAACTTGACTTTCCAACGAATGTTTATGGGTCAGAAAATGTTATTATTTGGGCTTTTGGTAAATTCCTTAATTTCAAAGTGTCAAATCCTTGTCGGCGTCTCTTTCTACACCATAACCACTGTTCAAATCTACGACCAAACATACACAGAATCCGAGTGAACACAAATGGAAAAAGTGGGACAGTCGGTTTCAGTTACTAGAGTTTTACAAATTATTCAAGGCAGTTTGATCACAGCAAGTCGGAAATATTGCACTGTGTATAGACAAGGACTTTAATAGCCTCGACCCACGGTGACACCCTGTGAAAGGTGAAAAGTTAAATTGTATTCCTGTGCCAATTAGGTGGTGTGGGCATAAATACGAACACAAGACAAATCTTTTTATATCAACTGTCTTGGAAAATCCCAACCTAAGACAAATCCCAACCTAAGAGCAAAAAAAAAAAACTATTTAAATAATTGGGGTTTGAACGCGAGTAACAAAATGAAGGCAAAGTAAAAAAGTTATGGTATCTAGCTTTATTATGTATGTATATATAGCAACTGAACTTTCTATTTTTTTACGTAAATAAACAGAACCAAGAATTTGCTCTAGAAATACTGTTTTATTTATCAACTATATACGACATCCACTATTACTCCTGTACTTCTCGCAAAACCACAATCAAACCTTATCTTTAGCCCCGACATTCTAAGGTAATATGGTGATAATGGAACACTTAAAGGTTCTTCAGTTATGGCTCTGGATGAACCCTTTTTGATTCTGCATAGAACCCTCACAGTAACTGTTCCGTGTATTTCTCCCTATCTCTATCTCCCTATTATATTAATGAGCCGCTTTCCTCCTTAAGGTTCGATCAACAAACAATATTTCTAGATTAAATACGGAAAATGTTTCCTTCCGTTAAACACATTACAATGTACCAAAACTTTAACTATATAATATAGTTAGGAATCCCAAACTATAGCTAATGCATAGAGAAGAAAATATGGCCGTGTACGTGTTATGCACGGCTACCTCTTTTCTATCGCACAGAACGGGTTTTCCCAAACAACGGGGGATTTTCTAGTTAAGCGGTATGAACCTAATGATTACCTAATGAATAGGTTTTCCTGAGCTCTGGTTGTTTGTTAGGATTAAGTCTACTGTGGGATTAAATGTATTGTTCTTTGAGAGACCACAGCCTTTGACACAGGATAAGATTTTAATTTGGGTTAACGTGTTCAGGAACTGGATTACAATATATTGTGATGTTTATGTCTGGTATATTACACCTGGGATTACAATATACGAGGATGTGTAACAGCAAGCTTTAATCTTGAATTGCCGATGAAATCATGACCTCTCTCGAGGAGCGCCGGAACTGGCTAGCTGCTAAACCGGTTTGAAAGCGAAGAAGGCAGAGGCATTGAACGAAAATAATTTGATTTCAATCTTTAAAATTTCCATTTTCCAGTTGCTTTCAGAAATAAAAAGAATTACAGGTATTGCCAAATGGTTTATTTCACTATTCACTGAACGATTTGCAACTTGTTTCATTTTAAAAAATCGGCGTATTTGTGGAGAAATTGGGATTCGAGCATCTGGGGCCGGTTGCTTGAAGCACTATCAAATTTAACCCTGTATTAGATGACGTCACGCCATGTTGTAGGTCTATCTCTAACATGGCATTAGCGATTTAATCTGGTGTTAGCGACTAATACTCTTTCGAGCAACCGGCCCCTGACTATTTAACGGTGACACGTACGTCGGGGATTCTTAAGTGACGTCACCAGAGTAATTCCCCAAGTGACTGATGTCTATAGTAACATCACAGCTATTTTTTTTTTTTTGTTATTCTCCAAATCATCCCCCACCCTCCATGCCGATCAGTGTTTTTGCGTCATCCTTACATATGCCTATATACAGAATGATTGTGTAGCCCTGTATTTGGTGAAAGATTAAATCATGTCAAATTTCTTTACCAAACTGCTAGGACTGAAAGCTTGATATAGTAAGAAATATTCATTCCTCTTGAAAAATGAAAAGTATTTATTCTGGATAAATTTTAATTTTCACCATCTTCTACTTGGGAATAACTCACATGCGAATTGCTGACCGCCTTTCTGTTTCTGTTCCAACTTTCATAAGAGGCATTTGCTCCTTATTTTCATAATAAATGTGGTCATTAGATAAATTACAAACTCGAAATTGCCTATCTGAATGAGAGTTCGTTATAGAACATTTTCTAAAGTTACCTGCCGCCATTTTGAAGTTCCTGCTCAAGGAATTCTTCGTGTATCTCCGGTATAGAGTCGTCATTATCCGTCAAAGGCTGTTCCTAGTGGAGTTTCACCTGCTTACGTCACAGCTCAAATGATTTGTATGAAAAAACACAAGTTTGGAAATGAATAAAAAAAATTCTTAAAGTGTCGAGAAATACGGAATTTATTTTACAGGTAGTTAAAAATATTATCTTTGTAATTCAGTCATTTTCAATCTGATTTAAAACTCGTTTGGGAATAACTAAGTGCAAATACACGACTCTCTTTAATTATGTATAATGTATTATCATAACTCTGAGAAGGGCATTTTGGTAAAAAAAATCTAATGTTCCACTAGAAAAAACTTGTGTCTGCCTATACAAAAAAGGCGGCAGATTGAACCAAGATACGGTTTAAATATTGGAATGAGTTTAGCAATTTTGAGGTTGTTTTGAACTGTGTCTGAAGCCAAGGAAAAGTTAATAATATGAGTACTTGGAGGAGCGATATATTTAGATACAGTTGTAAAGAGGGACATGGCAATTACATCGAGGCCAGGATAAAACTTCTTTAGATGTGATATCGTGCATATAATCTGTTCGTCTGAGACAGCTTTCAATTCAAATTAAACAGGATTTGAACGGTTAAAGTAGTCTAAGAAAGAAGCATATGTGTCTGGTATTTGATAGTCTGAAGTATTTGGTAATATGAACAAATGTTCGTTGAAGTTTTTTGCTATAACCCGCTAATCAGATTCCCCAAAAGAAAGATTACAATCAATGCGTCAAGCGAATTCAACTGTGGGAAGAACTAAAAAACTGAAGATATGAAGGCTGTAACGTTATTAAAAATCTACTTTGCTATAGGCATAATCAGAAGAATGAAGATATAGTACGAAATATTCAAATTAATTAAAACAAATTTAGCTGAAAAGTATAGAGGGACATGTCTCATTCCTTACTAAGTACTAAGGAAGGCTTGTGCGTTACCATGTACTAATTATTTTGTTCTTTATATGCACAGGTATCGATCAATACCCCCACTACAAGAGAAGTAAGGGTTATGTCACTTAGTATGGGATAAAGAAGAGTGTAGGTTATTCAGTACTAAAGTGGCTGGTGTCCTTGACGTGACGTCACAGGCTGCATTTGGTTGGCTGGTGTGGAGAACCCCGGTGGGGAATCCCGGAGTGTCTAGCAAGTGTGCTGTTGTTATTGTTGTTGGTGCGCGTGGCGAACAGGTTGAAGTTTAACACAGACCTACATAAGTGCAAAGCGATAAACTGCTCACGAAGTGATTTATTGCGGAATAATGTTATTTTGCCAAAAATTTAATGGGACACGCTTTATCAACAATTCACAGGCTAAATAATGACCTCATTCTGTCTATACCACAAAAACTGGCAAAAGTGGGTGCCTCCTAAGACAAAAAGGACATTGCACCAAATGCGAGCGACAGATTACCAGAGAAAATATTACACACAAGCTTCTTCCAAAAAGAGAGCCCTAGAAAATAGCGCCAATGGAATAAAAGACCATCTGAAATATTAAAATAAGCACCCTCGTGAATATAATGATAATATTAAAGGCCAACTGGATGACATTATTCATTAAAAATCACACCTGTTCTATTGAATGCTCTCCATTCAAAGGAAAATTTTTGTCGATATATATCATCCAGAGAAATATCAGCGTTAAGTTTTATTCTGTATTAATTTAAATGGTAACATTCTTGGAGTAGAGATGGGGGAGATTGGGGGGGGGAGGGGGGTTACTTACAGGGTTTGTTTATAAAATGAAACAAGCAGCGAATGGCCCATGACCCTGACATGCAGCCTGGCGTCTGAATACCTGTATATTGTTATTGGTAGTGATAAACTGGGGCTCCAGGCCCAGGTGGTCAAATTTTATACATGTGGGTTGGTGCCACAAATATGACACATTTAGCCTGGGATCCAGGTTAACAAAACTTGTGTTGTCCATGTATGGTTGGTGCCACAAATATGACTATGGGAATGTTTAAGCTTGTACCGGCCTGTGGGAAGGTCCTTGTAGGCCTACTGATTATACCGTAACTGGTTAGCCATCTTGACCTTCAAAATGGTCTAATTATTTGACACTTTCATATAATATCAGGAATATATCTACACAGCGTGTGAATATATTAACAGGATGATAAAAAGACTCAAGAAATGATCATCTTGAGAGAAAACAAATGACCTGCTATTGTTTCAAATTCATGGATTTACAGAACATTTTTTAAAATAAAATATATAAAAAATAAAGAGACTAGTTGAAAATTTTATACATATTTGAAGTAAAACATTTGGTC
This sequence comes from Mopalia ciliata, assembly GCA_034783835.1. NCBI lineage: Eukaryota > Metazoa > Mollusca > Polyplacophora > Chitonida > Mopaliidae > Mopalia > Mopalia ciliata. Next base: position 8,885 of record JAVFBW010013892.1, read on the forward strand.
AGTACTTGCCTCATACAAAAACTTAAGAGTATAACAACAAATCTATAGAAGTTATCGGAGATTCAAGTTTTTTACATTTAACTGGTAACAAGGCAGAGGACCACCATTAATTTACCTTAAGCCGTAATTATAACGTTTGGCCCCACAGCTTCTTCCCTAACTTCACATTGGGTGAAAATGCCTGGCACATACCTTAATCGGTCCTTTTTGGAGTTCCACATAAAAATAGTAACAGGATATGACCGATGAATTTTTAAGTTACAAAACCTGGAGTGTGATATTTTTTTTATATATTCGAGGGTGACAAAACCGAAGTTCATAACAGTGGCCTTATAGGACAAGCCGTTTTATCACTTCTACCTTTATTCTACATATGTCGAATAAGTTTTGCTTTTATTTTACGTATGTAAAGGTCTCTTTCACATATGGGAACATATAAATTAAAAGGTATTTTACATATCTAGAACTTTTTTTCAACATATGTAGAACTCTTTTCAACAGATGTGAAATTCTTTTCCATATAAGTAAAATAAAACACAAAAACCTATCTATTTCACATATGTGGAAAAGAATTTCATTTGTGTAAAATAAACTTTTATTTTAGATATGTACAAAAGAGTTTCACTTATCAAAAAACTGATAAATGATTTCTCCCCACAACAAGGGACCATATCCAACCTTCATTTGTGCTCCTATCGACTTGTGTAGACTTTCAAGACGAATGCAAAGACGATATGAATATATTCTAAAAAATGGTCCACTGTAGAAACAACAACAGCGAAGACAATCACCTACTCGCTATATATAGGTCATTGAGTGCGGACTACCACAAGTCGAAAACTCCCATAGATTTAGCCTACAGCCAACAATACCATAACCATACATTCGATTATGAAAAATGCCAATTAAGGTGACAAATAAAGAGTCAATATTGTATTAGGGGGCTGGTTTATTCTTATTCAGTATTTTTATATTAGCCTACATCATTTAATTTTCCCAACGAATCAGATGTAGTGATGCTCTCTACAGAATCGATCGCAGTTGTAGGCCTATAAAACCAATGTAGTGTCCCTGATTTATTCTTCGCTAGAAAATAACAAATGCTTTGCGAATGCAGAGGGTGAATGTCCTTCTGATCATATTGTACTTTTTGAGCAAATTCATTGCCGCTAAATAGGTCTACAGGCTGTGAGAAAGAGGTCAGTGATTGAGGTCGTGGACGCTTTTATTTTACATATCTACAAAATAGTTCCAATCACCTTTTTATTTTACATAAGTGAAAAATATTTCCATTATGTTGAATAAAGGTTTATTTTAGATATGTCGAATTCTTTTTCGCATATGTTGAATTCTTTTTTACATATGTGAAATTCTTTTCCACATATGTTTAATTCTTTTCCACATATCTTGAATTCTTTTCTACACATGCAAAATAAAGTCATTTATTTTACGTATAGGGAAAAGAATTTCACATATGTTGAAAAGAATTCAACATATGTGTAAAAGAATTCAACATATGTAGAATAAAGGTAGAAGTGATAAAACGGTTTGCCATAGTCTTACGCCATCTCTAATGTAGATTAGAGACTCGCGCCCCCAAGACCCATCCCCCGTCCTGATCAAGATCCCATTCGTGGGCCCAATAAGCTACCAAATTAGGAGGATGCTCAGAGCCAACAACCTAGATTGTGTATTTACCAGCAATAAGAACATCAAGAATCACATACAAGCAACAGGAAAGCCCCTACAAACCAACAAACCACCCATCAAAAACTGTGTATACATGATATCCTGTTCATGTGAACAACATTACATAGGTGAGACATGCCGACCTCTGGACAAACGAATTAAAGAACACAGAACTTCAACAGAACAAAGAGACTTTAAATCAGCCCTTTCTGACCACCTGGAAACCCACCCACAGCATGTGATAGACTGGAATAATATTAGGACAATCAATCAAAATTTACCAAATCTGACAACAAGAAAACTAATGGAAGCCATTCAAATACGTAGACTCCAACCACAACTTAACAGAGACCAGGGTTTTTACATTCCAACTGCATACAATGAGCTAATCACCACAACCCCCCGCTAACGTATGACTTGTACACAAGAACTCATAATCTATTACAGCATTGTAGAGCCTACCTGTGATTACTACCACCCTCCATGAAACCATTTACCACAAGCTATGTGCCACACAAGCCAATCATTGTCTTTACTGTATCATCTTGCTAGAAAACTCTATATATATAACAACTGTACAACTGTAGATCATATATGCTTGAGAACGATGCCTGAATAGACATTGAAACGTTGCACCCTTAATAAACTAGAAGTTGTAATCCATAAAGCCTTGTGTTATGTAAAGTTGTGTTTTATTTAACAAAAGGGACGAATGAGCTACGGATTTTTGTTCAGGAGAACAATTCTATGTGTCATTCCTGCTGGGTTTTGACAAGCCAGGAGAATAGGCTGTAGAATAAAATTCCATTGTCTCAGTGGAGGAGAACAGATCATAAAAACAACAGACGCAAATATGGAGGCAAAACAGCAATAGACAGAATTGTGCAAGATGCTGAGGCTAGGTTTATGCAGAAGTCTATCAAACAGTAGTATGAAATCAGCCATATCTCTTGATAGACTGTTGGTATAAGTATAAACAAAATGGCAATTGTAACCGGCTGAACTGTGAGAGGGTGAAGCCACTCACCGCGAGTATGTACGCTGCCATAGGAGTAGAATAACCCTCTAATATGGCGTGAAATCCCTATCAAACAAAAATAATATAATTTACATATTGTAAGTCTGGATTAAGAACAGAGTATGCATAACAGTTGCGGAATGTTAATCGCAATAAATGAAGTAAAGAAAATGTGATATGAAGAAATCATGATTTCTCATTCAGTTTAGTATATATATATTGCACACATTGTATACTTGTTTCAAATAATTGATCATGTACTGACAAAAGGAACCGGTTTTTGTTTTTGAACAGATTGCAACACTATTTGCCCAAGATGGCCCACAATCCCGAGTGATGAGATATTTGTCTCCCCTGATCAAACAAAATGTTACGTCATTGTAGATGGCAGTTTATCTTGGCATAGGGCCAAGATAGAGTGTGAAATTCTCGGGTGGAAATTGTTGCAAATTAACTCGGCGGAAGAATTTGAACTTTGGGCAACAATTCGGGAAGCAAAAGGGTTATGTTATTGGACAGGGTTGAATGATCTGGAAATAGAAGGAACGTGGCTCTTTTCAGACGGTATTTATTTTTTAAATTTTTTTAATCGGCAAGTGAACATGAACTAACTTCTGTGTATGTGAGGGGTGTGGTATGTGTGCTCGGGTGTATTTGTGTGTGCGTTCGTGGGTCGTTCTGGGTTTTCGTATCTACAATCTGCCAAACCTTTCTTTCGCATTTGGGATGTTAACAACCAGAGCCCAAATCGTTTTATTGGTGGGAAAATAAACTGAAAAGCGCTGCAGATTGTGTATCAAGAGAACAATCTACTTTTAACCAGAGATTAAAGGTGAATGATCTCTTGACGTTGGTATGAAACTTTTAATGTAAAGAAACATCATTAAAATGATTTTTTTCCCTAATAGAGTGTGTGATAATATTTGCAGGTTCAGTAGCGAACTACAAACCCATAACTAAATCCGCCTTTTCGATCTTTGTTGACTGGAAGATGGACTGTGTTGGATTGTGTAAAAGTATATTTCTATCCGAAACATATTTGCTTCCTGAAGTGTGTGACTCAAAAGAATGGGGGATGGTTTGCCAGGCAGGTAAATAAAATTCGTGATTTTGTGTTAATTACTGTATCGAATGAGTTATTATCATTTTAAATTTTTTCAACTCATTTTCTTAATTTGTAGGATTATTAAGAGTTTGGAAGTAGGTTAAAATAGTCAGTGGTCAGTGCCTGTTAATCCGATCGGTGAAAGACTGTTTGTTTCGCTCCGTTTTGGTTTCCACGTTAATCTTACCGTAGCACTATCACCATAAACTGTGGCAGAACTGTAAAGGACTGTTTTGTCTCCTTTAACGTTGAGGACAAAAATGCAGCACGTAGCAGGTGATTGTCCTGTTTAAAAAAAGACAACTGCTGTTAACGTTTGGTTCATCTGACTAAGAAAATCTTTTCTATAGCAAATTCCATGAAGTTGAGATATCGATATTCGCAGTTTCTCCACCCAAAACACTCACCTTATTGACTGTCAACGCAATCCTCTGTCGAATTTGAATCAATCACTTTCTGGCTTTTTCGAAAATGTTCATGAGTTCCATTTTCGCTGTGACATCTAGCTTTTTAAAGCAGACTGGAAAATTTTGGATAAACCAACACCATAACTGTCTTATCAGGAATTGACGGAGGGGCGCTACTTTTACAAAAAGCCCCACGTGCATACTAATTTGAAAAAATGTGTTATGTAGGTCATTATAAAATTTTATAGATTTAAAAATGATTAAACTTGTTATTACCTTTAGAATTTGATTGCTTGTTTGATTTGGGTGACTGGTGTCATAAAAATATAATTGGATTGATGTACAGCTGAATGACATCAAAGAATAGTCCCGGTGTATTTCTGCAGCTGTAATTCGTCTCGCTACGACCGCACAATTTATGCCGTTTTAGCGAATATCTCTACATTTACGCATTCAAAATGGTGCAAAGTGTATGACCAAGCGGGCTGTACGTAAGGCAAGAAGGTAAGCCCGCTTTCAGGTTTAAATCAAATGAAGCCTCTGGTGTTAGAGAGGTTTGGGCTAATTGTTGTTTTCGTTTCGACGCTATGTTATAAACTCATGCCCCATTAATGGAGAAAGTAAAATGAAATTTGCATTTGTTGGCCCAACACTCTGTAGATACTGGTGTGTGGTACTCAAAAACATTCTCTTCCTTTAACAATTTCAACTAAATGACAAAAAAGGCTCTGTAACAGTTATCATACAAAATAACACGCCCTCCTTGTTTTTAATCCCAAGCTGGGTTAAAAGCATGGACTATAGTGCTTTATTTCCGCAATGAGAAACAGGGAAACATGTCTACCTATATTGACACGAAAACAGTGTAGAGCGGTTTTTTTAAAACCAGTTGACAGGTGTTCACGACCCAGTGTTAACAAGAAACCAGTAGACGGGTTTACATTCATAGCACCATAACCTTTAACGACAAACCGCTGGAGAGGGTTACAGTTATCAGCACGACACAGCATAGAAACTTTGACAACAAACCAGTGGACAGGTTTACAGTTATCAGCACGACACAGTGTGGAAACTTTATCGAGAAACCAGTGGACAGGTTTACAGTTATCAGCACGGCACTGTGTAGAAACTTTAACGAGGAACAAGTGGACAGGTTTACAGTTATCAGCACGGCACTCTGTAGAAACTTTAACGAGAAACCAGTGGACAGGTTTACAGTTATCAGCACGGCACTGTGTAGAAACTTTAACTAGAAACCAGTGGACAGGTTTAAAGTTATCAGCACGACACAGTGTAGAAACTTTATCGAGAAACCAGTGGACAGGTTTATAGTTATCAGCACGGCACTGTGTAAAAACTTTAGCGAAAAACCAGTGGACAGGTTTACAGTTAACAGCACGACACAGTGTAGAAACTTTAATGAGAAACCATTGTACAGGTTTACAGTTATCAGCACGGCACTGTTCAGGAAATTTAAAGAGAAACCTGTGGGCAGGTTTACAGTTATTAGCACGGCACTGTTCAGGAAATTTAAAGAGAAACCAGTGGACAGGTTTACAGTTATCAGCACGGCACTGTTCAGGAAATTTAAAGAGAAACCTGTGGCCAGGTTTACAGTTATCAGCACGACACAGTGTTGAAACCTAAACCAGAAACCAGTGGGCAGGTTTACAGTTATCAGTACGGCTTTGTTTAAGAAATTTAACGAGAAACCAGTGAGCAGGTTTACAGTTATCAGCAGGACACAGTGTATAAACTTTAACGAGAAACCAGTGCACGGGTTTACAGTTATCAGCACGACACAGTGTTGAAACTTTAACGAGAAACCAGTGGACAGGTTTACAGTTATCAGCACGACACAGTGCAGAACATTTAACGAGAAACCGGAGGACAGGTGTACAGTTATCAGCACGACACAGCGCAGAACATTTCATGCAAAACCAGTAAACTGGTTTACATTTATTATTACGAGGCATTGCAGAAGCCAGTAGACCGATTTTGACTTATCTGCACGACACAATTTAGAGCTTTTAATAAAAACCAGTAGACACGTTTACATTTATATGCACGACACAATTTAGAACCGTTTATGAGAAACAAGTAGACAGGTTTTGACTTACCAGCACAACACAATTAAGAACTTTTAATAAGAAACCAGTAGTCGGGTTTAAACTAACCAGCACGACACAGTTTTGAACCGTTAATAAGAAACCAGTAGACAGGTTTGCACATATCAGCACCACACATTGTTGGGCTTGCTTTTTGGATATCAGTTTAGACAGGCTTGTATTGCACTCCCGACAACGGTTTGATAGAAGCGAAACTTAAGGCGGATTAACATCTAAATCCAAGCATTTTTGTGTGTATTTTAACAAACAGAATATCCTGCCATGGTCAACACATGAAGAAAAAACATTAGAAATAATTGTGTCAGATATTTCGCAAATCTAACTTTGTAACTTGAGTTGTTTTTAAGTGAGTGCGGAAGAAGACTTTCTGTATGTGGCCTTTTGGTTTAGATCTCTTAAACATTCAAATCCTTAGTTTGAATGTTCACTTGACATTATAATGATTTTCTGATTTTGAATTTGAAACAGATGCAGCTTTGACGTCTACCATACAAACAACAACGCTATCGATGATCCGAGCTGTATACAAAACAAGCCATCTCACTAGCAGAAAGTCCACTCGACAAAGTACGTCGCTTATTAGAATACAAATTGCTTAAGCCGAATCCATCTGACCTCCGCGTTGCAGCAAATTTCCCTTCCGTCCAGTGTCTATATCTGTGTCATTTAATAAAATCTGTAGCCGCCTTACCTCCATGATTTGCTTATAGACAACTCGATCATAAATCACAACCATTTTGAATGGAGTCTAGATTGTAGTTGAAGGCTACAAAATGTATTATTGTGTGGATGTATATTTTCCACTCATATGGAACATGATAATATATGACATACCTTCCGGTAGTCTTGATGAGTGACAGCTATTGTCTTAAGAATATTCTGTATGACTAACCCATATTTACCACACACCTTGGCATGTGTTATATGTACAAAAATGAATAGAACATTACATGGGCTATGCTGTTCAGTGTTGATTTATTTCTTAAAGTGTCTACTTCTCACTTGGAGAGCATCAGTGTTGTAAACAGGTGGAAACACTTTGTCATAATTGTTAAAAGTTAATAATTTAAACTCCAGCACTGTGTAATGTTCAATTGATATTGTTATTATTTCAGCCATCAGAAAAATGGTGAATCTAAACGGCTTCAAACTTTTGTCCAAACCTGACATGGCAAAAAGAGTACGATTAGCAACCCAATGTGCCAGAGACTGCTTAACAGTTATCTCCCCTTGTGAAGTCTTCAATTTCCATGCACCGTCCGGAAGCTGTCTCGGATTTTCATCAGAGGTTGTTCTTGAGAAGGCTAAAACAAACAAGGACAACTGGACTATATGGACAATAACGTAATAATATATGAAAAAGGCAATGGGCCACACGCCATAAAAAAAAGTCGGCAGTTAGGGATGTGCTTATTTGAATATCGTTTCTTAAACTCAATAAATGATTTTTCATCTAATTAAACATCTGTAAAATTATCATTGGTAAATATCTTATATCTACATATATCTTTTTTGAATTGTTTCTTTAATGAGTTACATTTGATATTATACATTGATTTAAATTGTTTTACAAAGAAAAGTATACAGACATGCATGATTTTTTTTACAGATTGTCAGAACATACACAATTATTTAAGCCAGTTCCTCGACTTTAGTTTGTTTCAAAATGTTTTACCAGCAGTGTGAAGTGGTCAATTAGGCGTCATATAAGTGAAATCCCCTTGAGTACGACGTTAAAAACCAATCAAACAAACAAACAAAAACTTTCGTTTAAAGTTTCAAATCAGCTACTAAAAATAACTAGGTGGAGATACCTTAATTTGAGTTACTAAATTGCCCCTTCGGTTCTCTTGACCCAGTGTGGCGAAGTGTGACTTTCGTCTTATTTATGAGGAACATCAACAATGTACTCTGTCATCTTTATTTATTTGCGTCCGTCTTATATATTATTCATGAGGGATTAATATTCACAACTAAAACTTTCTGGAATGTATCCTTTATTCTTGTTCATTCTTGTTAAAAGTTAGCACATTAAGTAAATACATCTGACAGATAACTAATAATTCAGCATCTGAAAAATTAACTCAACTAATCTTTCGCTGATCACCATTAAACTAGGGAAGCGAAAACACTGATGGTTGACAATTAGGGTGTGGCTTATTTCCCCACACAGTGAATGATAGAAATTGTAAATATGATAAACTTTTGTGATTTGTACATGGTATATAAAATAGTTTAGGTACCTGTGGATTTATCTCTTACTTAAGAGATCAAAATACAAATGTATACTGTATTTTTGGACCTCAAAATATTTGGTTGTAGACCTAGCGTTCTTTACTTAGCAGCCATGGTGATCCGTCTACATACGTGACAACAAAATGGCACACGGAGTTATCTCCCGTTTTCCGATGGAAACAATCATTATATTATACGTAACGTGTTAGGCTACTATATCACTTGTAATAACATAATTATATACATGGAGGGTCCTGCCTGCTTGAGCGCGCATGCTTAGAAGAACACAGTTCGAAACATGGGGGCGATCGAGTGACAGTTTCATGTTGGTTAAGTACACTCTGGGCTAAGGGGTAGAAAGACGACGATATAGTGTTGTATTTCTGTGTTTGTGTCTTTTCGTTAAAAAATAATTTGATTAACAGATGTTATATCATATGTGGATTAGTTGGTCGATCATCAAAAACGAAAATACCGTAGCCCAACATCTCAGAGCAGAAATTTTAACTTAATTATGTTTCGTTTTTCTTGGCAATTGGAGTGTAACACAACACGGAAATTCTCTATCAATATTTAATACTCTGTGGAATGTTTGATCGTCATCAGTTAAATGTAGGGGACATACGGGCGATTATAATCTCCCAATCGTGGCGATTGTATCAATCGCTGAAGAAATCGCCACTTGTGTTCAGGTCAATTATGATAACCGAAGCCGGTCGGCTGATCAGTCCTTGGATCAGACATTTTGAATATTGATGTTATGGACCGTGTGTTCAAGCATGTGACAACAGCGAATGAATGCTGTTAAACCAATCCAAGTTTGAGTTCTTCTCACATGACCCACAAAATGGCAACTTCCGCGAATGAAGAAATATATTTCCGTTTTAATCTTTCCATATCGGACAAACCACGTGAATGCTGTTGAGTTTCCGAAAGCAAAAAACACACCGGATCGCTTGGTCAAACGCCACGTTTGTGCGATCAAGTCGACCGAAAACTTTCGCTGGCGCATTTGCTGGCGATCCGATCGCCGTGATCAGGTGATTCTAATTGCCTGTGTGTCTCCCGCTAAAGTGTTCTGTCCCAAACCTTCAGAATGTGTGGAATCTGTTCTACTGTTGGTCCCACCGCTGCCACCATTGTCATAAGGATGAACCATTAAAACCGGCGACGTTCTGCTCAGTAATACAGATATTTATGTTACTTGTCCCTGTAAACACCGTGAATCCGACCATCAGCTACCGCTTATTGTATTGTATTGATTTCAGTATATTGAATGTCATTGACATGCATCGTGATGTCATTGACATGCATCGTGATGTCATTGACATGCATCGTGATGTCATTGACATGCATCGTGATGTCATTCAAATTACGGGCCGGATATTTACCACACCTACTTTCCTAGACATATGTTTGTGGGTATTTCGGTCGTCACGAAGAAATCAAACTTCCACCAACCAACTG
>JAVFBW010014003.1:2150-18924 GCA_034783835.1 Mopalia ciliata
CCCCCCCCCCCGGCAGGAACAAGGAATGAGATATTTTTGTTAGACCCTCTCTGGGGCAAACTGCCTGCATATAATTATTATTGGTTGAAAGATTTGATCAATTGTTATATACTCATTAGAACTACGTGAAGTTAAGGGATGCAGTCCCCACACTCATATACTCAGGCATACTCGAAGCACAATGCACCAACTCAGGGATCCAAGTGAGTATTTCTATACTGTATTATCAGTTCAGGCCATGATCGATACTTCATCTGGATTCAACGCAATGTTTGGCAAGGGAGGTAATTTAATGTTTGAAAAGCGATACTCTTCCGTCACAAAATTTGTGATAGTGCTGATTTTAAATGCATCACACATATTTAATCACAGTAATATGTCTAAAAAAGAACTGATTGTCAACCGTTTTGGTGTTAGAAAACTGCCTGCCACACCCCCTTTTTCACATAACGGGACACCCATTACAATAGCTATTAGGAGACCTGACATACAAGTTACATCCCATGCTTCTGGGAGACCTTTTGTATGGAGCTTATGTAACCGTTGTAAAGAAATTTGAGATTTTACATCTTGTGATAATATTTCAGATTTTACATTTTGTAAGAAATTTGAGATTTTACATTTTTTTAGGCATTCAAAATTTTACATTTTGTGAAAAAACCAAAACCTCACCTTTCGTGGGAGATTTGACATTTGATCCTGTACAATCCACAATTCAATACTTAGTCTGTTTACTGGAAAAGTCAGTGTTCAAAGATGAAATATTTAAATTAAGTTCTTATTGTTGTTACTTCATTGCATGGAAATACCCCGCCGTCATATAAGTGAAATACCCCGCCGTCATATAAGTGAAATACCCCGCCGTCATATAAGTTAAATACCCTTGTACCCATTGAAACAAAACACTTTTAAGTTTGACATCAGACATATAATTAATACACTAAATTTTTGAAGCACTGAATCTCAGAATCATTAGCATTCTGGATTTTATAGCTTGAAAATAGACGTTTTTTAGTTTCCAAATATTAAGACATTTTTAGAATCTATTTCTTAAAATTGGCGTGGCCCATTTATTGATTTGTTGTCGTGAAATGTATTTATCGATTCTTTAGTGGCCTGATTTGAGTAATACAAGTCAACAGAATGCATCTCCGGCTCATTTATTTTCTTAACCACCCAGACTTTTTTTGTGAATTGCATCTCATGAATAGTTTTCAATGTTTGTGAATGGCATCGAGTTATTTGCTTTAACCCAGTTATTGATCAATTGCATTTGTCAATATATTTTGGCCTGTGTAGTGTTTTTGCTGGATTTTTTCTTTTTTTGGCTGTTCACTGCTCTGTCACAACGATCGTTATATGATTTTTTGTTTGAAATAACTTTTATAGTATGTGATTAATGGTAGTGTTTAAACTAACAAGTTTGTTTGATGTTTAACGCTGTTCTTGAAGGAATGGGCAATAACTCTCTCTGAGGGACGAAAATAGCAAGAACAGATATCCTGTTGTGATAAATATTACACTTGGAATAGTTTTAAAACATTAAGACCAATCTTCCCCGCCCACAGCCATGGCTAAGTGGTAGCGTGTGTACTTAGCTAACTGAACCTGCTTTGGTGTACCGTTCACCGGATCGAGTCCATTGGTCGTCCATCAGATAATAAGCGAGTCACATGTTGTTGCTTCGGCAATCGCGGGGCTGGTTTTTATGAGGTTTTTTCACCTCAATAAGGCAAGGTGAAGTGGACAATCTGTCTTCGTATAAGTGAAATACCATTGAGTACGACATTAAACCCCAATCAAACAAACAAACAAATACAATCTTCCCCAATACTTCAACCCTCAGTCTAAGGGCAGTTTGTGTAAAGAGTAACAATGTTGTCTACTTAGCACTGGAGGAAAATTAACTTTCCAACATAATGGAAACGCTTCACATCTTGGTTGTACTAGTATCAATTATTGCTGGAATAAACCGTCATCATATAAGTGAAATACCTTTAAGCACGGGATAAAACATCAATCAATCAATCCCCAAAACTTCATGCAGTACGGGTCAGTAGGTGTGACATTTATATTTTGAATGTCTGTGAGAATAAAGAGAAATAAAGTTCATTTATTAACTCCCTCAGAAAAAAAATCTTGTAATAATTTTTGTTACCATGACGTAATGCTTATCATTAAAGTTCTAGGTTAAATTTTATCAGCATTGAAAATTTGTCCAATATTGAACATCTACATTTTAGTTGGATAAATAGCTGTGATCCATATGTTTGGCTCATGAATTTAGCATATCGGTGAGAAATGCAAGCAAGATTTGTTTTCCCCTTTTAAGGATAAGTCCCTGATATCATGGCTAGCTAGGCCATAGAGTGGAAGAAACCACCCCTCTATGCGCACAACAAAGGTGGGACAACAGATAGGCTTTGTGTTACCCCTTAGCTATGGGACCCACAGGGCAACAAGACACTACTACAAAATCTACTACATGTAATAGTCTTTACAAACATGTACAATAATAATAAATAATATATATTCAAACTTTCAAGCTTCAAACTTTAAAGGCGGGCGGTTGGATGAAGCTTCATGTTGCCCTAGAGCTCTTAGAGCTAAAGGGGAACAGGAAGCCGATCTGTTTGTGGTGTCTGTATTGCGTCCTATTGTTGTAGTCCTGTATTTGTCCTGTCCTGTCTCTGTTTGTTGCCAGTGGTGTCGAGGGGGCTTTCTTTCACCCATCAGGCTGGCATGTCGCCATATAAGTGAAATACCCTTGAGTACGACGTTAAACCCCAATCAAACAAACAAACAAACAAATCAAACTTTAAAAAGACAGTGAAAGGTTGATGCATCTTTACAATAATAATATATAATATCTGCAATAAGAGACTATTTAGCTTCAAAAACATTAAAACGGAAGTAAAAGTTTGATGCATGTTCTGGATCTGTAGAGCGCTTATCACATGTTGCATGAAGCTCGGGTGTTCCTGCATCGAGCTGCTGAGCCTCCTATCGCTCTTACAAGCAGATTAGAGGCCCCCTTTCAACTGTACGTGCTGGTTGAAGGGGACATTTTTTCTATGACGGTAGTTGTTTTTTAAACAACTTGTTCTCAGTTTTCCATCAATAACTGGCTAAATTCAATTTCCATACAAAGCCAAATTTGGCAGAATGGTCTAGTGTGAACTGTGAACGCTTTAGAGTGTATGGTCCACATATCCCCCTCACCTCTGGGGTCATGGGATAGATTCCCATGAACCATATATGGGTTGATTCCTTAACATCCAGCTGAAGATCGTTTTCTGGGCCATTCCCAGTTTTAACTCATCTGCTGGCCAATAATCTGGAATTGAGATATCATCATAATGATCTATCATTGGATTAATAAATAAAATGGAATACCCTGCTGTACGATGTTTATTCTTGAACACAATGAAATTAGCAAATTGAAGCTAAAATCCCTTTTCTCTGAATCCTTCAATATGGGTAATGACGTTAAGCCGCGTTCAGACTTTGATCTTTAAGTATGCTATACTATAGAGCATCATGCAGACATAAATTTTCTGATTGCATCTGATAATTTATTGGTCATTGGTGCAAGTTTGGTAACTTTGATAGGAGGGGATTTTGTTGTCTCAGTTGTGAAATACTGAAAAGTTTGACAAAAAGTTTATCAAAACTGGCAATAACTGAATTTGATTAGCCATTTTTTTTTTTCTCTATATATTTTTTTCTTTTTCTTCTTTGAGTAAACAGTTTTTTTTTTCGTAATGGTCAAATTGCCTTAATATTTGGAAGATCTTCATGTTATGTTTCTAGTCAAAAAGGAAAATGTTTGTTTTATTTAAGATCAGTTTTCCACCATATAATGACCTTTGTTGATTCTCTTAACACAGAGTTTATTGTGAATGGTGCCAAGTTATTTAATACACAAGTTATTTGTTTAACATGTATGTTTATTAAAAAGATTTAAATTAAAACATTGTTTTTGAATTGCCTACAGTCTTCCATGTGTTTGCAAACTGGCTCAGCTTTTTGATAGTGATTTCCCATCTAGGTTTCTTGATGCCATTTAATGGTTTATGTTCATGGCTCATTGTTTTAAAAAAGAAAGCTGGCATGTCATATTATTTAACTATTTTTGTTTAGTTTGAAGAATGAAACCCACATCATTTCGAATTCATGCTTCTTGTCTCAGCATGTTCTCTTTCACTCACTATTCATATGTCTGTTCTGTTTTCAATTCAGAATGTCCCTCCTATGTGCCTTTTGTATATATGTTATTTGTAGTTTAGAATCTGATCCTTTTAAAGGGTATTAAACTATTTTTTTCCATTATTTTGTTAAAAAAAACTATTGTTGCTTATAAACTAATTGAATTCTTTATAATTTAATTATATATAATTATACTCAGTCAAATAAGAATACAATGTTTTATCTATTTATATAACATGAATTTGTCGTAACAGCAATTGTTGGCTGATAGAATATTTTGTTATTTTTCATAACTGGTTTAAGTCTTGTGATAGCACTGGGCAATGTATCCACCATCTAATGACCAGCCATCTGGACAACTCCACAAACTCACTTGTTAGTCTTTTTTTAGTTGGGACTTATACCTTATATCAAAGTTATTCAACTTTGTGGCTGACTTTGAGGGTTGTTGGTTTGATTCCTGTACCAGCCTTGTCCGTGGCCGTGGCTCAGTGATAGTGAGTGCGCTTCCTGAACTGAACATGCTTCAATTTCGGGTTCGAGTCTGCCTTTCGATCATCAGGTATATGAGCGAGTCACATGTTGTGGCTCCGGTAATCGCAGGGGTGGTTTTTACGAGGTTTCCTCCCAGTTTTCCACCGTAATAAGGCAGTGTACAGTGTGACATGGACAATCCGTCATATAAGTGAAATACCCTTGACTACGATGATAAACCCCAATCAAACAAACAAACAAATACTTCCTAAATGGCCCTAGTTCTGAGGATACATCGGATAGTACATTTCAAGTATAGACATACTGCTTTACCAAGCCGTGGAGGACCATTTATTTATAACACAGTTTAACATCTTATACTCGTTGTAGTGTGGAAATTAGTGCTGGTACGCTATTGTCATATGAGTGAAACATTCATGAATCAGTCACTTTTCAAACGACAGAAATGTTATATTTTAATTTTTGGGGAGTATCACGCCATAAATTAAGAAACCTTTGAGTCAAATAATTGCATTGCATCCTGTTATTGTTGCTGCCTGTGACGTTAAGATTATTCCCCATCAATTGTGAGAGGCATGCATGTGAGGGCAAGTATGGCATTAAACACCAATTAATCCATCAAAAGCGATCATATGTGTGGAAAAAATTAATTAATTGCTCTCACGTTAAAGTAAAAAAAAAAATTCAGGTAGGTTCCAGTTACAGCTTGAATCCTCGGACTTAGAGGCCCCTGGAATACACCACTCTCGTATAACTGAAATACCCTAAAGCAAGGCGTGTACCCCCAACCAATCAATTTAACTTTCTTAGGACAGTATAGTCCTACTGTCATCACTTAGCACAGGTCTTTTTTTTTACCTATGGATTTTGTTCTTGCCTAAAAATAATGAATCTTGCCCAATTGCTTCATTATTTTTATTTTGTTTCAGCAAAAAAAGTCAAGAAACATGACCAGCAGGTGTCTGTAGAAGACAAGGAAGATGAACAATCAACACCTAAAAGACGACCACAAGAGCGTAAGTTTTCTTTACTCTTTAAAGGAAAAACTATTTATTTGTGAAAATAAAAAGCTTATTGTCAGTGTGAGATTTTAAGGGACTTCCAGTGAATATCCGCTCTCTGGTGAAGGGCAGTTTGTGTGAAGAGTAGCAACGCTGTCTTTACTTAGCACTGTAGGAAAATTAACTTTCCAACATTATGGAAACGCGTCACATCTTGGTTGGCCCCGTGAGGAAGCGGATGGGCCATGGCCCTGCAGAATACTTCCTCGGCTTCCTCAGTTGATCGTAAGAGGTGAGAAAAGAGGTTGTTTCTGTTGCCCTGGTGTTCGCAGATCTAAAGGGTAACGGGAAGCAGATTTGTTTGGGATGTCCTGTATTTCTGTTCGTCATCATATAAGTGAAATACCCTTGAGTACTACGTTAAACACCAATCAAACAAAACAAATCAATTGATTCAATTCACTGATGTAGTAATTGCTTGTTGCCAGTATTGTAAGGTTTGTTTTTGGTATATGTTAAGAGCTTTCCAGTGCTTTATGGGTGGTGGGGGTGGAGCTTAATGGTACCCACGGATATAAAGGGCAACAGGAAGCTGATATGACATAATGTCAATCCGGCAATCAAGGGTGTGTTTTTTTACAAGGTTTCCTCTCGGTTCTTTGGTTATTTAGGCAACAGGTTGAAGGTAACAATCTGTACTGATATAAGTGAAATACCTTTTTGTACGATGTTAAACTCAATCAAACAAACAGAAACATTTGTAAGTCATTTCCAGGTATCGGTCTTGGAAGACTTTTTCTCACCTGGGTATTTTGATTTCAGTTGGTGTGCAAGTGTTGCCTGTTCTTTCCACATCGCCTTTATCACCTCGGAAAAGCAGGGACCAGCCCCACTTTACAGCAAAAACATCTGCTCCAAGGTTAAGAAATAAAGTTAAGAAACCGCATCGAAAACAAGACGATGTTAAGGCCCAAACAAATCGTGAGATGCGTGGCCCGCCCGGAAACTGGAGTTTGTCTGGCATGTCCGAATGGCAATATGACGTCAATCTCGTTATCACTGATATACAAGAACTTCAACAATTGGACGAATTTTTAGGCAAAAAGGTATTGTTTCATTGTATTTTTTAAAAATCGTTCTTAGTAGAAAACTTTGGCCGACATAGTTGTTTTGTTGTACTTCTCTTTTCTTGAACTATACAAACTTGACATGCTGTCGCCTTAGTGAAATAACTTTAGGGATGGTGTCAAATCTCATCTTGGTTGTGCTAGTGTCAATTATTGTTGGAATACATTGCGGCCATATAAGTGAAATACCCTAAAGTACAGCATAAAACACTAATCAATCAATTTATTTTGGTTGGAAGAAGTTTCCTGTCACTCTTGGAGCCAACGGACCATTAGAAGCAAATCTGTTTTTGTAATACTTGTGATTGGGTTATCCTGTGTTTTTGTTGCTAAAGGCAATAAGACATGTATCCCACACACATTGGACTGACACATCGTCATATGAGTGAAATAACCTTTAATGCAGCTTTATACCCTAAACCAACAAACATAATCTCTCTCTTTCAGACCTATGGCTTAGGGGTGTATGTTCCAAGCATATTACTACTAGCTTTTCTTTGCCATCATTTTCACACTGAGCAAACCACTTCACATGTTATGGGCCCTCGTGCTAAGGGCAGTATGTTAGAAAAGGAACAATGCTGTTGTTATTTAACACTGGAGGAAAATTAACTTTCCAACATATATAAAAACACTTCACATCTTAGCTGTGCTAGTGTCAATTATTGCTGAAACACACCGCCACCATATAAGTGAAATAACCTGAAGCATGGCGTAATCAATCAATCACCTTTCATGGTTGTTTTAGAGTAGTTGTTATAGGAGTTCATCAGCCTCCTTATGAAAAAAACAGGCATGGCATTAAACTAAAATGGGACGATCTTTCTGTTTTGTTAATACATGTATTTATTTCTCTTTTATAGATGAAAGAATTAAACAAAGATCGAGGCAAGCGGGATACAATTTTTGATGTTGTTTTTAAAAAAGCATTGAAAGATTTTCAATCTAACATGAAGTACTCCAGCTCACTGGCTATGCAGGTATGACCATGGTTTCGTAATAAAAAAGGGCCCAGACCCATTATTCAGTGGTTAACGTGTCAGCCTATTGATTATCCTATGTACCAATCATGTGTTCGAGTCGGTCTGTCAACTTTAGGCAACTTCAGTAAGTTTCGCATTGTGGTTCACGTAATCCCAGGATGGTTTTTTGCTAGGTTTTCTCCCTTTTTTCCATCCTTTTTTAATTTAACTATCGTCATAAAAGTAAAAAAAAAACTTGAGTATGACATTAAACCCCAATCAGTCAATCATAAAATCAAGGGCCCACGACACTGGATCTTGGGTAAGTGTGTCGGAATACAATTTCTCCGTAGATGTAACTGCCCTTAGATTACAGTCCCTAGTCAATCTCTGTAAAGTTAACGTTAAATGGGCATATCACCTATCAAGAGGCCCGTGGCCATAGCTCAGTGGTAGTGAGTGCGCTTCCTGAACTCAACATGCTTCGATTTACTGTTCAGGGGTTGAGTCCGACTTTCGACCATCAGGTATACAAGAGAGTCACATGTTGTGGCAATCGCGGGGGTGGTTTTTACGAGGTTTCCTCATGCTTTTCCATCGTAATAAGGCTGTGTATAGTGTGAAGTGGACAATCCGTCGTCATATAAGTGAAAAACCCTTGAGTATGACGTTAAACACCAATCAAACAAAGAAAGACCTATCATAATATGGAACATGGCTGTCAGATCAGACAGTATAGATGTCGTCTCATCAAGCTTTTGTTGCAGTTTATAAAATTGAGCCTAGAAGAGTCTGGCTCACCTTGACCAGGGGAAAGTTGCTGGAAAGACTTAGTTGCTAACATTAGATTGAATTGCTAATAGTGGATTAGAGGCAGACCTTCAACATGCTGTGACATCATCTAATAGCGAAATAAATTATATAGCACATTAAGCAGCTAGCCCCACATCAATTTCCTTATATTTTCAGAGATTAAAAATCATAACTATTTTATAATTTTGATTGATGTGTATGATTAAAAAAGTACCCAGTGTTATGTAGGCTGTTCCATATGCTTTGTTAAATACTTTACTTTGTTAATATATAATTGTCCCTCGTAGTAAGGAGACTAGTCAAATAATTTAAACAGCAAGCTGGGAAGAATTTCCTGTTGCCCTGGTGCTCTCAGAGTGAAGGGGCAACATGAAGCTAATCTGCTTGTGGTGTCTTTGTTTTGTACTGTCTTTTCATTGTTTGTTGCCAGTGGTATCAAGAGGGGTTTCCTTCACCCATTTGGCTGGCACCAAACAGCCTTAAGTACGGCGTTAAACCCCAATCAAACAAACAATATAATTTCTTTTCCGTTGTTTAATTTGACAGGAAGGCGTGGTCCATATAAAATACCGAGATTTGATGAAGCAGTTTGATAATATTATAACTTCACAAGCCAAACGAGAAAACACAAATGCTTCCTTCTCAATCACCATGGGGATTAACGCATTCCGGGGATTTCTCGACGAATTCATCAAGGAAGTGAAGAAAAGGGAAAAACGAGATATGAAAAAAGTGGAAGTAGACAGGAAGGAGAAAAATAAAAAAGATTTTATTGTAAGATTTTGTATTGTTTCATGAGGATGTTCATTCCCTATAAAGGGAACACAAGGACAGATAAGTTTACTCCTTGTCTGTCCCTCTGTCTGACAAACATTTCAGCAATGTTTTTAGCGATGTATTACAACGTTTAATTCAATTGATTCAAAGTTAACACTAAGATTTTTTTTGATTTTTTTTTTTAGTTTTGTACTATTTTTGGAATTTTTTGGCCAGCTTATTGCGAAATTATTCAGTTACTTGAAACAGGAGAGGGCTTTTCTTGATGTGCTTTGTCCAATTCTGACAAATGATAAAATCGTCAGATCTGTCTTACATATAAGTATGACATGGAGGACTTACTTGATTATTAAACTACATGTCACCTGTAAATTAATAACATTCTAATTTGAGATAGACCTGTTGGCATATCTTAGTTGTAAGCTCGTTGGCCTAGTATTCTTACTTTAACGTACTATTCACAAGTATGAGCCCACCTCAGGAACATGAGTGAGCCACAAGATAAGGCCCGAACAATCGCTGGGGTGGTTTTCAACAGGTTTTATTTCGGTTTTCCACCATATTTAAGCAAAGAACACTGTTAAATGTCCCATGCGTCGCCATATAAATGTAAAAACACCAAACAATCAGTTTAACACTCGCTTGAGACTGACGTAAAATCTGGTGAAAAGTTCAACTGTGATATCATGTGTTGTGATATTTATTTTTCAGGAACATTTGAGTCACAAGTTTGAATATGTTCAGTTCAACATCCAAACATTTTGTGAAAGTTGTTCTCTGTTGATGTGGATCTCGGAAAAAGGACTAGTTTGCCAAAGTAAGTGTAACCTCACAAAGGGCTTGGTATGTCCCCATTCTTAATTCAAATCCAGGTTTTCATTTTTGCTCTATTATTTGATAATAGTTTGAACTAAAGAAGCAAATATGCACACAAAATCGCCACATTTATAATAACTGCAAAGATAATAAATACACAAACTAAATGTTAATTAAAAGTTGTTATTGGGGCTGACATACCTGGCTCTTATATACACAGATTACTGGGTATCCATATATACACATCCTAGTGTGGTGGGCGGAGGATTGGCAGGGAGATTCATGTTGCCCTGGTGCTCTCAGATCAAAGGGGCAACATGAAGCCGATGTGTTTGTGATGTGAACAATCAAAGTTGTGGGGGGGTTTATTCATTCTCTCATAAAAGGTCCACTTGAGCTTCGTTCCATTTAAAAAATATTCTAAGACTTTGGTTATTCTGATTATAGATTGTAGATTCACCTGTCACAAAAACTGCTATAACAAGTCCAATGCTCCGTGCAAAGGTTCCAGTTCAAGACAGGAAAAGGTAAGGTATTCATGTCCACTTGTTGCCATCAGGTATATGAGTGTGTCACAGGATGTGGCTCTGGCAATCCCAGGGCTGGTTTTTACGAGGCTTCCTCCTGGTTTTCCACTGTAATAATTCAAGGAGCCGTGTGAAGGGGTCAATCCGTCGCCATGTAAGTGAAATATCCTTGAGTACAGCTAAAACCCTTATCGAACAAACAAACTATCAGTTTTCCTTCATATGTAAGCATGGAAGCATTGATGACAAATTCTTACTTTTATGCTTGCTGTGACAATATTACAGCATGTAATCAAACAAATTTAAGTTTTCTGACAAATGTTGATGATTTCTGTCTCTCATTTCCAAGTCTTTATAAATAGCTTCCAAAATAGTAATTTTATGGACGAATTTGAGGTGATTTAAGATAAGTTTTTATTATTTGATTTGCATTTTAATAATGAAAAATAATGAAAACTTCATTACCATTTGTTTTTTATCCTTTTTATTATTGTATCGGGGGAATTCTCTATGTTCATTTTAGAAATCAGTTGGAGGGAGCTTCCTGTTGCCCTGGCAACACGAAACATGATAGTTAGCAAAAAGAAAATCTAATCAAACAAAGAAATACTGTTCATTTTGTGTTTTTGTTCTTGTACAGAACCGTGGCTCGGGTGTTTTTGGTGCTCCTATGAGTTACTTCTCAAAAGAAAGCGATGGCTGGTCGGTTATAGAAGAGTTAATAAACACGATAGAAACACAGGGTCTCTACACCGTTGGAATTTACAGGAAATCCGGGGCGGCACAGAAAATTAAACAGCTCAGGCAAATCATGATAGATGGTAAGTGTTAGCTTATACATGGTGGAATAGTTGTAAATGATTTTGATGATATTAGAGGTGTGACAATACATGACACTGTTGATTTATTGCAATAGTTTTTGCCCTAGTCCAATCTAGTTTTAGGCCCACGGCTGTTGCTTAGTAGTTAGGGAGTGCTCTTACTAATCAGACAGGTGGTTATCCACCTTAATTAAGAAAGAAACTGTGTGAAGTGGAGAATCTGTCATTATGTAAGTGAAATACCCTTGAGTATGACATTAAACCCCCAATCAAACAAATCAATTTAATTTTATTGGTGAAGCAATAAATTTACGAACTTAAAAGTTGAGCAGTTTCGCAAATAAACATGTATGCAATCTTTTTACATTATTTTTATTCAAAACATATATATGGAAGATTTAAAGACTGGATCATCTGCACAAAGTTAAAAAATATGAAGATTAATGCCTTTTTTTTAGCACTGGAGGAAGATTAACTTTTCAGCAAAGCAAAACCCTTAACATTTTATGGTTGTGCCAGTATCGTGTATTGTTGATATTCACCACCGTTTTCTGAGTGAAATACTATTGAGCCAGGCCAAAATACCAATCAATCATAAAAAATTGTTCTGGTGTAATACTACTTCAGTGCTTATGTAGAGAGGCAAATGAAAGTTGTTTACTTTTATTTTTTATTTTTTTATTTTTTTTCAAATTTGCTTATTTCTTACCCAATGTGTAGCTAAACATTAATGCTGTATTTTCTGATTCTCTGGAGTTTTTTTTTTCCAGATTACAACAGTATTGATTTTGAGGAATACAACATCCATGTGTTAACATCAACCTTGAAAAACATCTTCAGAGAAATGCCTGAACCCTTACTCACCTTTGACCTCTTCGATGATTTTATCAAAGCTTCAGGTATTCTGCAGTTTACTCGGCTATAAGTGTATCATTTTGTAATATCTATCTGCTTTCTGATTGGTTAAATGTTGTCTATATAGTAGGCGGTTTCTTTTTGTAATATCTGCCTTCGGATTGGTTAAATGTTATCTATATCGAAGTGCCGTTTCTTTTTGTAATATCTGCCTTCTGATTGGGTGGGTGGTTGGGGGGAGCTTCATGTTGCCCTGGTGCTCTCAGAGCTAAAGGGGAACAAGAAGCCGATTTATTTGTGGTGTCTGTATTGCGACGTGTTGTTGTTGTTCTGTATTTGTCCCGTCCTGTCTTTATTTGTTGCCAGTGGTGTAGAGGGTGGTTTCCTTCACCCATTGAGCTGGCTCGTCATCATTAAAGTGAAATACCTTTGTATTGTTATAGTGTTGTTCAAAATATTTTATTTTTCTTTTGGCTCTGTTATAAACTAGTACTGGTTAAGGCAAATCTTCCCTCTGTAACACTCATTCTCTTAGGGGATCTATTCATTCGTTAATCTCACGGGCGGTTGGAGGGAGCTTCATGTTGCCCTGGTGCTCTCAGATGAAGGGGAACAGCATCTGATCTGTTTGTGGTGTCTGTATTGCGTCCTGTTGTCATCCTGTGTATGTCCCGTCTTGTCTTTGCTTGTTGCCAGTGGTGTCGAGGGTGGTTTCCTTCACCCATTGGTCTGGCATGTCATCATATAAGTGGAAATACAAGGGTATTTCACTTATATGACATCATATAAGTGAAATACCTTTGAGTACGACGTTAAACCCCAATCAAACAAACAAACAAACAAACATTGGTTAATCACTTTATCTCTGAAATAGTAATTCATTTCTGACCCATACAAAATATCATTATACACCATATCAGGGGTCATTACCATCTCAAGATGTCTCTAGGTTGCCCATAATAACTAGAGATTAAGATCTATGTAGACAATTGTCTCTGGGAGTTTATCTAGAACAGGAAAGGATTTATTGATTTTAATTAATTGAAATCCCTGTGATAGTGTGGTTACTTTTTTAAATATGTAACTTAATAATAATATACTGGCATATTTTCTGAAAGTGTTCTTTAAAATATGTTTATTTTTCTTTTGGCTCTGTTATAAATAAAAATGAATTTGATTTGTTGTTTTTTCAGAGGTTGTAGATGAGAAGGATAAATTATTAGGATTATTCACTGTGATAGAAAAGCTGCCTCGGCAACATCATGATCTGTTTGAACGACTTATTTTCCATCTGGCTAGGTGAGAATGCAAACTGATAAAATGCTAATTTTATAATGTAACTTTTTTACATTGTTTTCAGCACAGTCATCAGCAGGTTGATTGACTAGAGATTTATGTTGCCCTGTTGCTCCTATAGCTACACTGTAAGGTGCAACATGAAATTGATCTGTTTATAATGTCTTATTTTCCGCCCTGTAACTGTCCTGTTCTATGCCTTGTTATTTGTCCCATATTGTCTTTGCTTGTTGCCAGCAGTGCTGAGGAAAGTTTCTTTCACTCATTGGACTGGTATGCTGTCATATAAGTGAAATAACCATAAGTGTGGCTTTAAACCCCAATCAAACAAAGAAACAACTTAATATGCCATTCAATCTAATAACATTTGATGTAAACCTTTATTATGACTGCAGCCGTGTCTAAGTTGTTAGCGAGTGTGTTTTCTAAAGCCTACCTCGATGTACCGTTCAAAGGATTGAGTCCGTCTGTTGACCGTCAGGTATATGAGTGAGTCACATGCTGTGGCTCGGGCAATCGCGAGGGTGGTTTTTGCGAGGTTTCCTCCCGGTTGTCCACCGTAATAAGGCTGTGTACAGTATGAAGTGAACACTCCGTCGTCATATAAGTGAAATGCCCTTGAGTACGCATTAAACCCCAATCAAACAAACAAACAATTATTATGATTGACATGGTGATAGAGATCAGTACAAAGATACAAAGTCATTTACTCGTACATCTTTTGACCTTTACTGTCTTAACTTTCAGAGTGGCCCAACATGAGGATAGTAATAAGATGTCTCCAAATGGTATAGCTATTGTCTTTGCTCCGTGTCTAATGAGGCCGAATAAACCGCTACAAGCTCAAGTCGCCCTTGACTTGGTTCCTAAACAAACTATGTAAGTCATACAGTGTTCTTCATGTGTGTGTGGAGGCTTAGTGGTTAGCGAGTGCGCTTTCTAGGCTACTTCGGCATACCATTCACAGGATCGAGTCCGTCTGTCTACTGGAGGGGGCTTCATTTTGCCCTGGTGCTCAGAGCTAAAGGGGAACAGGAAGCTGATCTGTTTGTGGTGTCTGTATTGCGTCCTGTATTTGTCCCGTCCTGTCTTTGTTTGTTGCCAGTGGTGTGGAGGGTAGTTCCCTTCACCCATTGGGCTGGCACGTCGTCATATAAGTGAAATTCACTTGAGTATGACGTTTAACCCCAAACAAACATTCAGTATATGAGTGTGGGGGAGGGGGGGTATGAGGTTTCACCCCAGTTTTTTTTTTCGAACGGTGTGAAGTCGACAAGATATAAATGAAGATACCCTTGAGTAAAACCCCAATCAAACAAACAAATCATATGTTAGCTCTTACTCTTAGAAGTATTAAGTATTTGATGGAAAGTGTTTGGTCAGATTGGAAAGTCATGTTCGTTGTCTTTTGTCAAAAGTAAGGTGAACATTTATTTTGATTTTTTCTTGCCTCAAATCCGGTGGTTTATTTAATTAATGAGAGTACTGTGTTTTCTATTATCATATTTAGTTACTTATTCTGGGTTACTTATTCAGAATAACGTGATAAACAGAGTATGTTATGATTATTTTAACCGTTTCCTGATAGAAAAACTCACCCCGATTGCTGCATCTATATCTCAATAATTAGTTTCTTATTACATTATTATTTATTTTGGAGATATTTTTTTTTCCACCACCACTTTCCAGGGATGTGATTTTGCCTCTCTTATTTGTAAACTGATTGACTTTAAACTTTGAAACTCCTATTAAGACTGCTCTCTGGCTAAATACAGTTTGTTTGTAGAGTAGCAATGCTGTCTTTACTTAGCACTCAAGGAAAATTAACATTCAAACATTATAAAAACATTTCACAACTTGGTTGTGCCAGTGTAAATTATTGTTGGAACCTACCGCCATCATTTAAGTGAAATACTCTTAAAACATCAATCAATCAAACCTCTGAAGTTGTAAATTACAACACTGAGAGCAGCAAGAAGGGTCAATAAAAATTTCAATTTTTTTTAATAATGATATATTTCAAGCCTAACCCCTCCCCCTTAACACTATTGCAAACCAATTAGTAGAAATAAGATCCATGAATTCCATGAATTGTTGATTTGTCTCAGGTGTATCGAGCATATCATAAAGAAGCAGTTGTACAATTTGACAACCACATTAGATGACATATCAACACTGGAATCCGTGACTTTCACAGCAGCTCAACGGCTCTCCGTCATGAAGGCTGTTATAAGGGCCAGTATGAGAACATCTAAGGTATGTACATGTTACTTGTAAGTTTTGTTTAGTTGAGTCTGAGTGTGACTGGAGGAAGCTGCCTTACCTCTGTTCCTTTCAGAATGGGCATTGTCAAGTCGAAAAAATGGGAGATAACTATGTAACCCATATAACAGGATGTGCAATCCATCTCATTGACTAACAATAGCATGGTATGAATAGTCAAAAGAATGCAATTGTTAATCAATGACATAGATGGCTCTACCTGTTATACGGGTGACAGAGTTATCTACCTTTTTAGCCACTGGCGATCACCTTTCGGGGCTTAAGATTGTAGATTGGGTGAATTTCTACCCTGTAGAGAAGCTGAAGATAATTGAGCGAATTCCGTCGTTTTTAGGCGTATTGCCATCATTTTAACAATTTTTCACAAATTCTACAGGCTTTACAGATTGCAGCTCATTACACCAACTGCCTACCTTTATCTGCATGCTTCAAATCTGCGATTATGAACATCTTAAATGGTCAAAACATTGAGTTATTATGGAATATCCAACTAGTAAGAGAAAAATTACATTGACAAAAAATGTTGTGAGTATTTTAAGGTGTTTTTTAAGAAATTCTGTTTACAACTTTACATTGTGACTAAACTTAAACATACTGTGCGGAGTCTTGTTTGATTGTTTCTGTTCAGAACCATGTTTTCACTGGATTATTAACCATTTCTACATGGAAAGCTAAAGACTTTGTATTCACATTGCCTGCCAATTTTTCTCTAACTCGCAGGGCTTGAAAATTAGACGTTCCTGGAGCCCGGGGCAACCAAATTTTTAAGTGGGGCAAGTCAATTTTTCTGGT
>JAVFBW010014114.1:0-18920 GCA_034783835.1 Mopalia ciliata
TTTGCAGGTAACATTTCCTATAACAATTCTTGTTATCACTATATCTCAGGAACTGCTGCTCCAATCACATTAGGGCCTGCGCCCGTGGCTAAGTGGTAGCGAGAGTCCTTTGAACATGTTTTGATTTACTGTTCACAGGTTCGAGTACGCCTTTCGACCATCAGGTATATCAGCGAGTCACATGTTGTGGCTCCGGCAATCGCGGGGGTGGTTTTTACAAGGTTTCCTCCTGGTTTTCCACCGTAAAAGGCTGTGTACAGTGTGAAGTGGACAATCCGTCGTCATATCAGTGAAATACCCTTGAGTACGACGATAAACACCAATCAAACAAACAAACAAACATTCAAATTGCTAAATGAGGCAATTGTTTACTTCCAGGTGTTCTTATGGATGGGTGGACAGCCCTCTGCCTAATTATTTGATGAAGGTGTGATAGACTGTGTATGGACAGTTAAAAACCTGTTTTTGTTGTTTTATCAGGAGATGTTTGACCTGTGTTCATTGCTAAGGCCTGCTATCTACATCTTCATATTGTATGGAGTCATACAGATAATACGTCTGGTACTAGCTGACTGCGACCTCACATTACAATGGGCCACTAGATTGGGTAGAGGTATAGGTAAGTAAGGCATTTGCAATATAACTATATTACCAAGGGAGTTTCAAGGCAATTTTTTTTTTAAGGTTTCTATCCCAAATTCATCAGACCATAGTGAGGGACTACTGCCTAAATGTTAAGATAATAGTTAAACATTACCATTAATCTGGGCTTATATTATTTTGGGCACTCATACATGTATACTTTCCAGAAAACAAATTGACTCTAGAAACTCTTGAATATTATTTTTATGATCTCTGTGTTAAAATCAAGCGGCTCAAGCCAAGAGGGGGAAGAGAACCCTCATTATGGCCTGATGAATTTGGGGTAGACACTTGGAATAAATCAGAAAATCCCCTGGTATTATTATAGAATGTGTGTTCAACTTTCACCGTATTTATTTCATTATTGTTAACTTAAGCAACATTTATTCTTTAATATACTAAAAAATACATTGTAGAATTCTAGCGAAAGTAAACAAAATTATATTGATTGCATGTTTCAGTTTATATGCAACAATCCATGATGATTTGTTTGTTTAATATTTTGGGATCAAAAATTGTTTGTCATTTGCTCCATAGGTCACCTTCGTGGTAAGGTTGTTTGGATAACAGGTGCTTCCAGCGGTATAGGAGAATGTCTGTCTTATGAACTGGCAGCTGCTGGCTGTAAACTCATCTTATCAGCCAGACGTAAAGATCAGCTCGAAAAGGTGAAGAAACAGTGTCTCAGTGAGTATAATACAGCTTTTAGACACCTTGAGTCATATTCACTCACTGATTGAACCATTGTCTCTGGTTGCTGCAGGGTTTCCTTCACTAAATGGCATGACACTACATGAGAGTTTGATAATCTTAAATACATGATTTGTAGTTACGACTTTAAGGGATTCTCCTTATTTGCAGCATTTTGATTGGTCAATAAAGCAGTCTGAAACAATCAACCAATCAAAACTCCGCAAATAAGGGATTCCTCTTAGATGGTTACTACAAATCACACCATGAGAAGGCGCCTTAAGAGACCTGGGTGATGATTGTATCTTATTTGACCGCTCTGATAGTATTTATGATAGCCCCCATCGGCATTGCGGAACTGTTCCCATAAAGCTTGCATAATCAATAATTCATTTTATTTATGGATTGATTGATTGATGTTGTACTTGTACACCATGTTTTGGAGTATTTTACTTATATACAACAATGTTCTCCAACAATTTATTGCCAACAGTACAAACAAAATGAGAAGTGTTTCCATAATGTTGGAAAGTTAATTTTTCTCCAGAGCTAAGTAAAGACAGCATTGCTTCTCTTCATACAAACTACCTTGAGCCAGAGGGCTCATTGTATTACACATATATCAATGTATTAATGGGGAAATATTGCTTTTGACTATGAGTCATTATAAATGATCTTTCTCCAATTTCCCTGGTTTTCTTATTTCTTGGAAAGATGTAATATATTGTTGGATTTGTAGTAATATTGCAATTGTTACTTTGTTAAAGTGGTTGGACCTTTAAAGGATACAGATATACTCGTATTACCTTTAGATGTAGTAAAGTATGACACCCATAAAACAGCTGTGGATACTGCCCTCAAACATTTCTCTGGGGTAAGTCACCGGTTTTCCGGTTACCACTATTTCATAGCTGGTAACCCGTTTCACAAAATCAGTTGCCACGCGTCATTTTCTGTTTATTGTACATTAAAAACTGCAGAATATGTGAACAGATGTTAGTTTTGGGGTGTTTATTAAGAATATACATGTATTGCAGATGAGAACTGAATTTAAACACCGTGTAGCAGTGCTTTCCAGGAGAAAGTCTGTTGGGTGTTCTCTTTCTCTTTTTGAAATGTTAAAAATCACTCATCTGACATTACCAATGAGAGTTGTGTCTATCTTACAGGTTGACTGTAGGCATACAGGGCCTAAGTTAGTAACAAGTATTTAAACAGCCTAAATAAAACTAAATTTCTTGGTATAAACAAAGAAAAATAGAAATATAAAATTTTTGTAATAACTATTTTATTTATTAATATTTTTTAAATTTATATTGGTATGAATAATTGATCACTTACAGTTAAATTCAACTACCCGTTAAAAGGCTGTTTTTACTGTATTTAATTTATTCAAACATGATTAACTTGAGTTTGTGATTTGTTTTTTCTTCAGATTGACATTCTAGTGAACAATGCTGGTAGATCTCAGAGAGCTGTCTGGGAAGAGACAGATTTGAAAGTGGATATAGACATGTTGAATGTTAATGTGTTGGGAGTTCTCTCCCTTACCAAGGCTGTTTTACCTCACATGATAGAAACTCATGGTGGTCATGTTGTAATCATGAGCTCAGTGGCGGGTAAACTCGGTAAGTGGAGGCTTCACAAATCACTCAAATTTCAGTTCTCTTTTTACACACAGCCATGATCTTTATATGCACAGACATGCTCCCTCAAAGCCATACTCCAGGCTGAAATAACCCCTATATCCCTTGAAAGATTACCATTAAACATACTCTAATATGATATCGACTTGACATTTTTTCATCTGAGGGTTACAATTATTTACCTACCTACAAACCAGTGGCAGCTGACATTTTTTTGCTTGACCAAATGACAACCCTATTCATGATGTCACGTGACTGACACTCTTGGGTGTTACGGGTCTATAACCTGTTTGTCGTTCATTATAATTATTTAATTATTTCCATACATGAAATAAAGTTATTCATCTATTTTTGTATTAATTAAACAGTTTTGGAAGAAAAAAAATTACCGCTTCACCTTACTTCATAGTCTAAAAGGTTTAAGCATGGTCCAGCATAAAATGAGACGTTTTCTATTTGCCAGGTGCTCCAATGTCTGGGTCGTACTGTGGCTCTAAACATGCTCTTCAGGTAAGATCACTTATTGGGATATTTTCTAAATTATCATACTGTGGTTCTAAACATGCTCTTCGGATGAGATCACTCTTTAGGTAATCTGCTTTGTAATCACAATGTGGTTCTAAACATTCTCTTCAAGTGAGATCACTCTTTAGGTTATCTGCCTTGTAATCACAATGTGGTTCTAAACATTCTCTTCAAGTGAGATCACTCTTTAGGTTATCTGCCTTGTAATCGCAATGCGGTTCTAAACATGCTCTTCGGGTGAGATCACTCTTTAGGTTATCTGCCTTGTAATCGCAATGTGGTTCTAAACATTCTCTTCAAGTGAGATCACTCTTTAGGTTATATGCCTTGTAATCGCAATGTGGTTCTAAACATTATCTTCAAGTGAGATCACTCTTTAGGTTATTTGTTTTGTAATCATCCTGTGGGTGTATATTAGTGAGAGGCAAGATGTGGCTTCAGGGTTGTATTTACCGGGTTTCCTCCTGATTTTCCATCACATTCAATCAATGGACAAACCATGGTCATATAAGTGAAATACCCATAAGTATGACCCCAATCAAACAAGGGGTTATCAGGTGTTTCTCATCTTTGTTTTTAGCCTCTGGTGCCTTTCTTATACCATTGTCAGTGGAATGACCTTAAGTATGGCAGTAAACCCAAATTAAAGAAGCAGACAAATTGTTAGATTTATCTTATGAATGAGAACAAATGTATTTGTACAAATACTGTTTTTTTTTTTTAATTTGCCCATTTCTACTTTGTCAGATTATTCAGTGTATTTGTACAAAGTGTTTGAAAATTTCCGTACAAAATTCAATATGATACTATACTAGGTTTAAAATATTATTTATTGCATTTTTTGTTGTTTATGTTATCAGGGTTGGTTTGACACTCTGCGTAATGAAGGTTTTGAGAAAAACATTCATGTGACCTCAATCTGCCCTGGACCTGTCTTCTCAGATCTACTTAGAACTGCAATGACATCTAAACCAGGAAAGGTAACTCATTTACTGGTCAGCTGTGTTTAATAAGAACAGCAAAACTGTCTTTGTACAAAAAAACTCTTTAGTTACAAGGGTCAAAATGTGTAAGATGATACATTCACATTTCTACCCTTGCTGCAATTCACAGCAAAAACTTGACAAACGTTTAATTGGACTATTGTTTGGATGCAAGCAACCAGTCAGAAAATTGTGTACACATCAGACCACCGCTTTCATTCATTAAGAATCTCCATTCTAATTAGATTGCAGCCCGTGGCTTATTGGTAGTGTATCAAAATCTGCCTGTCGGCCATCAGCCTGTCGACCATAAGGTATTTGAGCAGGCACATGTTGTGGCTCCGGCAAGGGTGGCTTTTACGAGGTTTCATCCAGGTTTTCCATTGTAATAAGGATAGATGCAGTGTGAAGTGGACAATCTGTTGTAAGATAAGTGAAATATCCTTGAGTAGGACGTTAAACCCGAAACAAACAAACAAATTGGGTGGGGTAAATAGGTTATTCGAAAGTAGCTGATTCTAGTTAACTCAGCTTTTTTGTCTATGAAGGCAAGGAGATAAGACACAGGAGATCAGATACTGGCTTCTTAGATCAGCAACTTAGGCACCCACTCTGAACTGCTTTCAAACCATGGCGTTATGGCATTAAACCAAAATTAATCAAGCAAAAACGTAAATTAGCTCTGGTCACTGGACATTACTTACAGCACAACATTACTCACAGCTCAGTGTAAGATTTTCTTGTGGACAGTGTATATATGGTTTATAAATACATGTCTAGTGACCAGAGATATATATTCTGAGATGACTTTTCTTGGATTTGCCTTTGTTCTATCATTAATATAAGTTTTTTTAATGTCATATTTAAAACTTTCATTTTGTTATGGCTATCTATTTATTTCCATCATACTTAAACATTAGAAATGGCATGTGAATTGAGATTTTTTCTATAAATGATTGACAAGCTTAACTACCTATTTAGGGTAGTTAAACTGGACTTCTAGTAACTCCTGGTCAGTAAATTTGTAATCTACTGTCTTAACCAGTATGAAAACAAACCCAGGTAAATCTATACCTGAATACTATATACATTTAACAACCCTACAAATGGGGTTCATACCTTATACAAATGTTGGTTAGTTGTTGTTGTTGTTATAGGATTTAGGTGGTGAAATGAAGCCGAATGAGAAGAGAATGTCAACAAAGAGATGTGCATACTTATCTGCTGTGGCCATTGCTAATCAACTAGATGAAGTGTGGATATCTCTACATCCTATACTCAGCTTCCTCTACCTTACTCAGTACATGCCATCCATAGCTAGAAGGTAAGCTTGTCCTATATTTATGTTCCTCACATTGCATTGAACAGGTGGCCAGGAGAATACCTGTTCCTGATGGCCTACACATATAAAGGAATAATTTTGCCCATTAGCAATGATTGGTCTCAGATAAAATGGCCTGTAGCCTTGTCTTACTGGTAGCCTGTGCACTTACTAATCCTGCTTCAATGTACTGTTCACCGGATCAAGTCCGCCTGTTTACCATCTGGTATATGAGCGAGTCACACGTTGTCATCATATAAGTGAAATACCCTTGAATACAACGTTTAACCCTAATGAAACAAACAGATCCAAGATGTGACATTTTCAGCTGACTTCTATTGGCCCGCTGGAGGAAGATTAAGTTTCCAACATCATGAGAACTCTTCACATCTTAGTTGTGCTAGTGTTATTGTTGTTTGGACTAGACTGCAATACCCTTAAGCTTTCTTCCCCAGACTTGGTGAAACCATTTGAAAGGATATGGTATTAACTATTTTTGAGAGAATGGATATGTCTATGGATATAGCATTCATTCTATTAATCTTCACTTGAACAACAACAACAAAAATGTATGAAAAGGCAAATTGTCACACCCTAAAAAATTCCACTCTAGCGGCATTGGTAATTTGTATCCAAATACACAAGTGACATGAAATGAAAGTAAATTGGTCATAGAGATTTGTGACGTTATCATGATTGTGATATCGGTGAGATGTCTGAACGTCTTGTACTGGGTTTAAAGATAACATTGCTACACTGTTGCGCTGTGACATTCTCTGGTGCACATACACTTACCAGTATTTCTGGGCCGGCGGCCGGGCTCAGTGGTAGTGAGTGCCCTTTCTACACTGAAACTGCTTCGGTTTAGTGTTAACAGGATCTAGTCCGCCTGTCGACCATCAGGTATACATGTATGAGCAAGTCACATGTTGTGGCTCTGGCAATCACCTGGGTGGTTTTTATGAGGTTTCCCCCGGTTTTCCACCATAATAAAGCTGTGTGCAGTGGACAATCCGTCGTCATATAAGTGAAATACCCTTGTTAAACACCAAACAAACGAACAAACACCAGTAGTTCCAAAATGCCAAGACTTTGATACATGAATTCAAAAAAAATTTACACAAAAAAAAAAACATGTATAGTGATGGATAAATATTATCCAAGTGTCGTAAAACAATAAATATCACTTTTTTCTATTTATATAGCACATTACTCACCTGTGGAATATCATTGGCCCAAAAATAGATCAAG
Source organism: Mopalia ciliata (assembly GCA_034783835.1). Lineage (NCBI taxonomy): Eukaryota > Metazoa > Mollusca > Polyplacophora > Chitonida > Mopaliidae > Mopalia > Mopalia ciliata. The sequence continues at coordinate 7,059 of JAVFBW010014114.1, forward strand.
GGATATTTATTGAAAAACCTTTGTTTTTTTTTTAAATACCTGTGTTTTATTACACACATAACGTAATCATGCAAAGAAATTTTCTTACAAATTATTACAAAGGGAGAGAGAAGTTTGTATAAAAATCATGGTAAATTGCATGTGGTTTCAGAGTTTCGAAGCGACTAGGAATGAGACAGCTCAAGAAGATGAGAGAAGGACAGTAATAGGAGTGTAACATCAATGTATGTTTTACTATCGCAATAGTGAACTATGGATATTCGGTGTGGACTAGTCTACAAATAGTTTATTGTTCCAACTATTTTGTATGCTGTTAAATACATGTAAATGTAGTAAGAGATATTAAAAGATTTCCAAAGATTACAGAATAACTCCAAGAAGGAACTAAATATATTTGTAATAATTCAGTTAACATACATATGATCATACTCCTATTTTAAGTTGAAAATTTTGATGTTTAAAAGTTAAATATTCAGCAAGGCCATCCAAAATTATATATTTGTTTCGAGTAACAAGAATATAAAAAAAATGGGTAGGAAGGTACTCAAGGTAGGTAGTATTTTTTTCATTTTTTTTATTTATTTATAGAATAAAACCACTTTAGTTTGAAAAGAAGTTCCCCATTCATTTAAAAAGTTTGTTTTTTTCCCTGAATGTTTTTAGTAGGTTATGGGAAACAAATATATTATTAAAGATGGCCTAATCCCTTGTGAAAATAAATACGCCTCCAATGAAATTAGAAAGAGAAGAGTATGCCACTGTTAAAAATCTTCTCTGAATCCCTGATTTTTTGTTTACCTAATAATGTTGAACTTATAGTACTTAGTGAAACAATACATATATTATACATATGTACTGTCTCAATGTATTTAAACTGCCCCATTTGATAGTCTTCATAGAATTCCTGTATTTGTTTAAAATGTTGAATAGTTTTACCTATTGCAGTATAGATGATAGAATTTAGAAGTATTGCTGCAATGGTTAGATCAGCTTCTCTTTAAATAATAAAAAAAATTTAATTACACATGTATTTTAATTAAATATTAGGATTGTACTGCAGATAATTGTCAAATAAAATTACAAGTCATTAATTTATTAAGCCAACTAACTTGTAAAAAATACGTAGGGAGTTCATGATTCACTCACTGTTTTTTTTTATTCATGAAACCATTATCAAGTCTTCTTTTAATAAACTGAAGTGTGGAATGTATTAGGGATCTGTGATTCAATGATGAACCAATGAGTTGGTCATTGAGGCAATCATTATAAATGCGTCCGTCACTAGTCATTGATTCCACCATGAATTAGTGAGCCAATCATGAAACAGTGAGTGAATGATGAATTCCCTGTCTTTTTTCAGAGTTGTTGCTATGTGTCCTTATGTGAAGTTTCTAAAAAAATTCTGTTTCCCACTGCATTCCTGTTAAGCAGAAATAAATCTAATTAAAAATCAGATATCAAAAATGTTCCTGTGTTTTGTTTGACACTATATATTGAGATCTAATGCAATCGCCCCACACCCCCACCTACAATGTTGATTGGTTTATTCACCTTTTGTGAACCCCAGTAAGCTTGACTTAATTGAACAGTAAAAGTAGTGGGATTGCATTGGATCTTACTATAGTCACAAACAAAACAGAGTTTTTGAGGCCTGATTTTTATTAGATTGAGCAGACTGAAAAGTGAACTTTTTGATCTCTTGTAGGACATCAAATAAACAATTGTATCCAATGATAAATGTCTATGTATTGAGGAAAAAATGACAAATAATCCTAGATTGAATTACTTCTGTTGAGTATATGTTGATGGCTTTAAGCCATAAAATGACCTTTGAGTACCAGCCAGGTTGTCTGCTGACTACTCCTATTTTGACGTACTGTCCACAGTATCCAGTCCGCCTGTCCACAAACATGTTTAGAAGTGAGTCGCACGATGTTGCTCCTGCAATCACAAGGCTAGTCTTTACATATTTTACTCAGAAACGGTGTAAAGTGGACATTCCATTGTGATGTAGGTGAGATACTCTCGAATACAATGTAACCTCAATCAAACCTTTTGAACCATTTTACCCATAAGGTAGTTTTCATCTTGTCTTATATAAGTTATATAATCCAGATACATTGTAATTGGAGTTGAATAGAAACGGGTAACCAATGTTAAATTTGCTCAATGTATGTTCAAATACATTTAAATTTCTGATGATTTATTGATGAAATTTTTGTACTAGTTTCTGTCATACAGAATGTGATATAATTTTAATTAAAACAATTTTATTGAAAATAATGAAATCCTTCTGTATTAATTTATTTTCAGGATATAGAAAATGAAAATTGAAACAAAAATAAGACTTTGTGGAAAACAACTGATTTACTGAGGCAGTGAATCTTTAAGTACAGTATGTTAATGGGTATGGGTACATTAAATTAGTACAAGCCAGCCACACAAAAATTAAAAATAATCAAATGTCATTGATATTTTGAAGTTATAGCTATTTAGTTAACATCTATAATTAACAAATTATGCAGGGGACTGTGGGCCATTTGGCCCTAGGTATGTTATATAATACTGAATTTCTGAAATTCTCTGTTAGTCTTTACTAATGAGAGGAGCAAATTTTTCCGTTTTAGTGCAAATGTTATTCCAGTGTTTACAGCGGAGAGTACTACCAAGGGAAGTAACTAAAAAAAACCACTGTGGGCCAATATAATGTTGGGAGCCTATATCACAAAATAGTGACCGCAACAAACATATGCAAACAATAGAGAGAAATTTAAATGAGGTATATAAACTGTCGCAAATTTATACAGGATGGGAAACAATATGAGCTGTGTTCATTGTTTTCTCCAACTATCCAAATAAAATCATATATCAAATAGCTTTACAAACAATATTATAGCCAGAAACATGAAGGCAGTGCTCACAGAGTTAAGAGATGACAGGAAGCTGTCCTGACTGCTGGGATTGATCAGCCCTTGGTAATGATGTGACTGGTGTCTAGGGTGGTTTCATTCCTTCATTGTGCTAGCACACTGACATATGAGTGAAATAACCTTATGTATGGTGCTAAACCACAATAGACCAAACGAACTGGTATAGTTAATTAAGAAAGAGTTTTTCCATTGAAGTAAATTTGAATAATTGTCTTAAAATTTCTTCTTTATAATCTCCATGAAAACAAACACCAATAACTTAGAAAACAGTTCTTTCGTTAGGCTTGAAACATCTTGGGTACTTTATCATAGCTTGGCAATTTTTTCTCTCATGAAATACATAATTTATTATTGCAGTGTGATGAAAATAGTTGTATTTGACAAGTCAAGCTACCACCCTTAATCACCGATTAGATGACCCTCCCATTGAAATCCAGACCCATCCGATTTTATTGGTATCATCGAGTATAGAGCCCTTCCTTTTTTCGTTGTCCTCTTTGTTAGAATCACTCTTCTTTTTATTGATGCTACCTTTCTTGTCTGACCTTTGTATGGTGTTATCTTTTGTGTCTGATATTGGTACAGTGTTACCTTTCTTTCTCTGTTAAAGGAAAGTGTTACCTTTCTTCTCTGATCTTTGTACAGTGTAACCTTTCTTGTCTGTTCTTGGAACAGTGTTGTCTTTCTGTTCTGGCCATATTACTGTGTTACCTTTCTTGTCTGATCTTGCTACAGTGTTGTCTTTCTTGTCTGATCTTTGTACAGTGTTACCTTTCTTCTCTGATCTTGGTGCAGTGTCATTTTTCTTGTCTTATCTTGGTTGATGTTATATTTCTTGTCTGATCTTGGTACAGTGTTACCTTTCTCCTTTGATCTCGATACAGTGTTACCTTTCTTGTCTGATCTTGGTACAATGTCATCTTGCTTATCTTATCTTAGTTGGTGCTACCTTTCTTGTCTGATCTTGGCACAGTGTTACCTTTCTTGTCTGATCTTGGTACAGTGTCATCTTGCTTATCTTATCTTAGTTGGTGTTACCTTTCTTGTCTGATCTTGGCACAGTGTTACCTTTCTTGTCTGATCTTGGCACAGTGTTACCTTTCTTGTCTTATCCTGGTACAGTATTACGGTTATTACCTTTCTTCTCTGATCTTGGTACAGTGTTACCTCTCTTGTCTGATCTTGGTACAGTGTCATCTTGGTTGATGTTACTTTTCTTCTTTGACATTGGTACAGTGTTAACTTTCTTCTCTGATCTTGGTACCGTGTTACCTTTCTTCTCTGATCTTGGTAGAGTGTCATCTTGGTTGATGTTACCTTTCTTCTCTGATCTTGGTACAGTGTTATCTTTCTTGTCTGATCTTGGTACAGTGTCATCTTGTTTGTCTTATCTTGGTTGATGTTACCTTGTCTGATCTTGTTACAGTGTTACCTTTCTTGTCTCATTTGCCTGATGAGTTTAACAGCAAGTCTCTTTGATACACTGAAAAAAAAACCCATCAGATTTTAAGTTCAATGACATATTCCCTATAATTTTCTAAATACTTCCGAAACCAAAGAGATTTTAATAATATTCTAATTAGGGGATACAATTATAGCACTTTAAGATTGCCCATGAGATAGTTCATAAAGAACTAAGTCATTGAAATTAAAACATGTTTCATTTTCTTTAATGTTTAATTAATTATTGGTAGGATGATCACATGTGCCTAGATCATCAGAGTTAATATGCACAGCCGAGCTGATTCAGTGTTCCTGTTGCCCTGCTGCTGTCAGAGCTAATGAGCAACACAAAGGAGATTTGTGTGACCTCTTTGTGTTCCCTCATGTGATTGTCCAGTATTATCTTTGTCTGATGCAAGTAACATCAAAGGTGGTTTCCTACATCCACATAAGACTTGCACAGCGTCATATGCATGAAGTAGATAAAGTATAGCCTGAAAACCCAAATCAATCAAACCCAAGGTGGTTTGTAAAGAGTCCTTGCTCTGCAAATTTGCACTTTTATCTTGCTACTTATCTTGTTTCTTGCCAGTGGCACTTTTGAGAGCAGGGCTTAGCCAGAAATAAAAAGGATGGTCTTCAAAATGATCATTTTGCTTCACTTTGTAAATAAATGGTTGTCAACTTGTTACAGTTTCCCTATATCTCTTGCATGCTAAGGTTGCTTATAACTAGCTGTCTAAATAGGGCAAATTTTTAATTCAGGGTGTCCATTTGGACAGATGGGACACCCCTGTCTTAGCCCTTGATTGAGAGTTTATTTTTGAAGCTCTTACAAACAAGAAGCAAAACTGTGGTACAATGCAAAACAAAAAAAACAAACCAATTTCACATCGTTGACAGTGGAAAATGAAACGGAATATAGTCGAATGAACTTACAACATGGCTACCGTTGGCATGTACTGTGATAGATAGGTGAAGAATAGAATGGGATGATTGGATATCCAGACCTCCTCCAGCTGATTGGAGAGACTCACAGCTATTAACCGGGCACAGCGGGTGGTGGACATACGGTGTTCAGATGGCTTCATTCTCATACCATATGTCTAGTTTAAAACAATCCATATTAAGTTGACACAGTTGCCACCCAAAAAGTATATAGAGGAATTATAACAGAATCCAATTAGTAATAGATAGGTTTCTGAAATAGTCTAGTTGGAAACTTTTCTTAAACTTTTCCAGGCTGGGCGGTGCTCTTACATATCATTGGTTATATACAATGCCTTTATGTATTTTATAGCCTCATAATTGTTTGAGGAAAAAAAAACGAAAACTCTACTCAAACATACTCGATCCATCGCTAGTTCTTGTGCTAAAGTACAGATGACCCATGGCTCAGTTGTCCATTGGACAGCTTTACCTCCACTAATGGTCTACACAGATTCCAGTCCACTCGTGTTACTTTATTTTCTTACCTTTTCAAGTGAATGGTTTTGCCGGGTATTTTATTTTATTGCTATTTTTTGGTGAAGTTTCAGTTTTAAAACAGTGGGATTGCAAAGTTAAATAGTTTTAAGTACAACAGCAATCAAAGAAGAACATCACATTTTGTTTAAAAAAATTCTGTTGTTTTAATTTTCGTTGTTTTGTGCCAGGGTACCAGTTTGTATATTGTCATTGTTTGTTGCCAGTGATATAGCTGGTAGTTTCCGTCACCCATTCCAATAAATCTCAAACAAGCTAATGTCTAGTGTTTTATCACCTACTTGACCAGCTATCCCCGTCATAGCAGTCTCTCTTATAGATGAGAACACGTGACCCGGGCAGATCATAGTCACTTCTATGTTCAATGCGTGTTGTTCAATTCTCAATGTCTCAAACCAGCCCTAGAATAAACGATAAGACATTCCCTGCACCAAGACAACCTCTGATAGGTCATGCGAAGTATTTTTGGGAATATTTAATTGGCTAACCATTTATATTCTTGAGAAACTAGAAATAATGTGGCACAAAAAGTCTACCATACAAAGCAATTATCGTACTGCGTTACACGGCTCTGACAAAATTAGGACAATTCAACATAGAAACAACAATGTGTTTTTCTTTCAGTTTATCTTTATACAAGTAGTTTAACTAAAAGAGGCAAAAACCTTGCTATAAGTAAAGGTATTTAAAATAATAGTTGTAATTTTACTCACATGGAGTGCATATTTGGAACCACTGTAAGAACTGGAGAGTGGGTCACCTGAGAAAAAAACACGTATTATTAGAGAATCTTAACTGAAATTGTTTTGGGTTTTTTTTTTTTCTCTCTTCTTTTTCGTGGTAATCTATAATTTGTGTCATTGTGCACCTTTCTTTATTCAGTTTTTATAGTAAGGCATCCCTGTGACGGCTGTCGTTAACACGCCAACCTGAACCAGTTGAGAGGCGACTATGAGAGACAAGAGGGGACAAATCCTACAATAGATTGTCTTAGTTGGCTGTTTGCTTCTACAATAGTCCAATCAAACGCTTGCCAGTTGTGGCAAGGGTGAAAACATGGTCGTATGCATTAAGACCCCCGGCTTGTGAGGATGGTATGGAGTCCATGGTCGATTTGGTTACTCTTGTATGGTGAACTGTCCATGCCATTGCGCCAAGACACATAGGCTGCGGTACGGTTTTTTGGTACGGTAATTATGAATGTTTATTAAAAAGTCATTAGAGACAGAAACGATATGGCATGGAATGTTCACCATACAGTAGTTGCAAAATCAGTTTAGGGTTAACCACTTTGGCTGATAAACGATTATGAAAGCTATTCACACAATTAGAAACAGAGTTATGTATCTCTAATTTAATTTTTGTGTTATCTAAACTTATCTTCCGTTTTAGTAAGGCCCAAAGTCCATGCAAACAAATATATGATTGTTCTCGATTGTATATAGTCTAAATTAGGCTTGGGCACTCTTCAAGCACTGTCAGACAGTGTAATACAATCTCACCCATTTTGCCTGCGATGCTGCTTACGACGGCTATATGCCCTCCTCCACTGGTTATCATATGTGGTAATATAGCCTTGGTTAGGGAGAGAACTCCCAGCACATTGACATCCAACATTTGTTGATCCACGTCAAGAGAAATGTCTTCCCAGCGGCAGCGTTGTGATCGACCGGCATTGTTCACCAATATGTCAATCTGTAAACAAACACTAGGTACAAGGGGCGATATACCGCAAGTTCAGATCGATGCTACTAAAGAAGCACACACGAAAACCAGAACTCAAAAAACACTGTTAAACCAGAAACAAATTTAACTCCAGTTAGTTAGCATGATAACGAAGCATTTTTATCAAGAATTATAAATTCTGTTTTTTAAGTGGAGCAAATTCTTGTAAAAAGAAGGCTTACATATTTTGTTTGTTTGTTTGTTTGTTTGTTTATTTGTTTGATTGGTGTTTAACGTCGTACTCAAGGGTATTTCACTTATATGACGACGGACACAAATACAGAACATCACAAACAAATGTGCTTTCCTTTACTCTTTGGCTCTGCCAACACCAGGGCAACAGAAAGCAACCTCTTTTTCTCGCCTCTTACGATCGACCGAGGAAGCCGAGGGAGTGTTCTGCAGGGCCATGGCCCACCCGCTCCCTCTACATATTTTTTTATTGAGGATTACAAATGAAGTTTGTTATGGAAAGCGAATTGCATTTATGATTTACGATAACAAAAGCCTTCTGTTAAATCAATAAAAGTTTTTTGGGGGGATTTTAATCCCAATTTCAAAATCTTTTAAACAATGTTACTGGCCAATGTATACAACTTTTGAACAATTAAATGTTTTCTTTAAAAAAATACATTAAACGAATGCCAAACCTTTGTTTCATAATTTATAATTCAAAATTTGTTGATCAAACACAATTAATTATAGCTCTCTGATTTACGTTCCGTTAATGGCATGGACCTTTGCTCTATATTGTCCCATCGTGGGTAATTTTATATCAGATCGAGTTAAATCGAATCGGATACCAGCGAAAATTTTCGGTTTGGGTTTAATAGGTTTTTTTCAGGTCTGTCGCATAGTTTTATTTTTTAAAAACCATGCAGATGTGTTAACAGCGACCAGGTACTCATAGAAGTCGGACAATTTAAACCAAAAAATAAAAAAGCTAAAATCAAACAATGCGTTTCAAGATTTCTAGGGGAATGAATCGAAACTTGTTGCATCCCCCAAAATGTACCCCAATCCTATCTTAAGTTTTGCATCCTGAGATGACGAATGTCACTATATATGACGGCGAATAAGGTTTATATAAAATTTTACCTTTCGCTAGGCAAGTTTGTATGTTTCTTTCCCCCGATGTTTTAAAGGGGGTAACGTTTTTCTTTTTTATATACCTTGGGAAATGTGCGCAGTGCGCTATCCACCTGTTCTCTGTGGCTGTTGAAATCTGTTACATCTAACGGAAGGATTAACACGTCGTCAGCAGATAGTGTTCCATTCTCTGCGCAGAAAAACAATGAAAACATTATATCAATAAACTTGGGCTTTATCATTTCAGATATCGTTTTTAAGTATGCACTTGAAAACCATCACTGGAATGAGATAGTAACGGAGTGTATGTAATTATACTTAGTTTATTGTATACGCTTATATCTCATTCGATGAATCATTTTTAAGTATATACATGTATGCTACGTTTCTATCTCATTCCAGAGATCGTTTTCAAGTATGTATACTCAAGTTTTCAATTCTTTGGTTAAAAACCGCCCTAAAATGAGATATATAGAAACGTAGCATGAACTTGAAAACGATGCCTCGAATGAGATGGACAACTAAGACGTTGTTGTGTATACAAAGTGTCCATTTTAAGATATTATTGAGGTTTTCCAACGGTTATTGCAGATAGAGCAAGGTGGTTTCTTTTTGATTTTTCACCATTAACCCAACCTGTGCCATTGAGAGTGACGTACAACAAAAATCGATCAAAAAAACTCATTATCATTGTGTTGTACCTTGTATCAGAATTTACGACTACATAATAAGCAATCGTGGTCGGATCTATATATACTTTCAGTGAAATAAAACAAAACTTGTTGATACCAGTTGATATTGTTATCGATATTTAGATTTGTTGATTTTTGATATTGTTTACATTTTTTACGCGAATATATATAGCACCTTTGGTCCTTGGGGCATATACCTGAGCCATCTTTCGCTTGTATAGGCTTGTATACAAGTAACATACTCGAAAAGCTGTCCGTGGATATCTCAAAAACCAAAATTACAGTCCTTGGTGCTTCAACTGTTAAGTTTAATGAACTTAATGTAAAATTCAAATGATTAAATGACTTATGATATAAATGTGTACCATCTTCTTGATATTTGGGATTAGGCCATTTAAAAAAAAACATGCAAGAGTGAAAAAAATGGCATCTTTATCTAAACTTTTCAAAATGTAAAGCCGCAGGCGTAATTTATAGGTGTGCTTCTCGTATGATTTGTAGGCAGGCACACGGTGTGCCTGCCTACAAATCATAGGTCGATTTCTCGTCCACAGATCTGAGGCTGTTTGTCGAACATAAGGTATGCGAGTGAGTCACGCGATGGGAATTTGGCAATCGCAACGGGTTTCCAAGGTATTTGAGCACTGAAAAGTGCGAACTGGATGATACATTTATAAGTGGAATATACCCGTGGTGCTATTTTGAAACCCAAACAAACAAACAAACCAAAGAGCACATAAGCACGTCAGCAGTTATGGGTTTGCTGTTTGGCTCATTTGGTTAGGTTGTCTTTCTATAATAGAACAAAGTCCTTACTTACTTAAGAAAGCTTATTGCAGATTATTTACAAACAGCACGTACCTTCCAGATGGAAAATATGTACATGCGCAATCATAAACTTTACATTGATTGAAAGACGACTATTATAAACGAGTCTAACATGTGTTATATAATGACGGTACCTGGATCTAAACGAGTCTATACGATCATTTTAAGCTGTGTGCTTACCACATTTGCAAGTCCAAGGCACTGTCCGCCAATAGAGGAAAAATACATCATAACTGAATTTCTCAAATACTATAAACTTTTCTGCGTTTTGTAAACTACAAGACCCCATAAATATTTAGTCCGTATACCGATATCGATGGAGTTTTTTTTTTTTTGCAAATCAGATCTGTTCCAATTACTTTAAGACTCACTTACAGCTTTATCTCCTATTATTGTTTATAAGTATTTTTATGTTCTCAAGAAACGTAACACAAAGTCTTAAAAATAGATATGCGTATCTTCACTTGCACGTGTAAACATATTTAGAAACATGTCTCTGGGAGTTTATTTAGAATATGACATGACCAGCTTTTATAAATCGACATCTCTGTGCCAGTGGGATTCATTTTTAGAAATATATAAATTGTTGGTTTATATTGTTTATTTCATCGTAATGATTATATTGCTCACTATAAACATTAAGGATAAATTCGTTTTTTATACAATCGTTTGGTACAATAGCACTGAATTAAACTGACGAATTCTCCTAAAATGATAACACCTATAAACGAAATAGAGTACCACGAGGCTTTTTGCACACAAGAATAGGAAAAAGACACGTCATAAAAATATACATTTCAGCATATATTATTAATTTTATTAGAATTAATACTCAATAAACGATTCGGTAAAGCTAAAACTTCCAATTTCTTAATTTAAATAAACACAGTCATAATGTGTCTTCTGGAAGCGATCGGCTATTTCATTCGTGTTTATTTGGATGATATGTATAGTGTATATCAGGCTGGCGATCGCCTGGCTTGTAAAGCTTGATATCAAATAAAACACGTTGAGGACATGTCTTTTTCCGTATTCATAAAGTGTGTAGCAATTCCCGATTCGAGAAATAAAAAATAAACAAATCAAATTAAGTTCTTAAAAAAGCATTTGTCCCCACCGTGAGTCAAGGCATTGCTGATATAAAACGTATTTTATAGTAGGCCCTATATACTCGAGATAAAGACGAATCCATTGTTTTCTTCTTCTATAAATGTAACTACTACATTGTTTTCGAAACCCTGAACAACCTTAATACAGCGTTAATCACCAATCAATTTATAAATATTGATTTGGTAAAAACAACTAAAATTACAAAATTGTATAAATGTTTTGTTAAAAAGAAAACAACAATTTATCCACCATAGCTGAAGGCGCAAATATCACGAAACAATAGACCTATTGGCCTTTATCAGAGGGGACAGAATAATTGAACAACGATTATCATTTAACCTGCAATACTCACTGAGACATTGTTTCTTCACCTTTTCGAGTTGATCTTTACGTCTGGCTGATAAGATTAGCTTACAGCCAGCAGCTGCCAATTCATAAGACAGACATTCTCCTATACCGCTGGAAGCACCTGTTATCCAAACAACCTTACCACGAAGGTGACCTGAAGGATAAAAATTAGACAGTCGGGTCGTACAATGGAATACCACACCCACCCACCC
>JAVFBW010014225.1:0-18919 GCA_034783835.1 Mopalia ciliata
GTGTGTGTGTGTGTGTGTGTGTGTGTGTGTGTGTGTGTGTGTGTGTGTGTGTGTGTGTGTGTGTGTGTGTGTGTGTGCGTTTGTGAAAGGTGGGAATTGAAGACAATTATATGTATACACACCAACCAACTGCGAACACCCCTCCAAATGAAGACGTCTTCAGTTGGTTTTAGTTTAAAAATCGTAATTAGGAGATCCTTTAAAGTCACTTTCATATGTTTTAAACGTGATTTGCTTCTGACTATATTTTGTCTTCATTCATGCAGCGTTTCTTTAACGCGGCGAAACACACGGGAAGATAACTCTGTCTGACTCTAAAATCTTGCCAATACACACGGTCCTCATTTCCTATCTTTTGTACGCAACAATTTACAAAATGGCCGCCGCGAGAAGAAAACACATGGAAAATCAGTAAGTCAAACTTCTCAGTTGATTTTTTTTCTCCTTTCCTTCTTTCTTCTTCAAGCACTGTGCCACGGCTGCAAATAATATAGACAATAGGTGCTACGTTGATTTATTTGATGAAACATGTAAAAAAATATATGTTGATATTTACATAGGACGAAAAATCCTCGGTAGCAAATGTTCCACTATATATCTGAGGTCATATAACAAAATGACAGAGGGAAACACCATAACATCAATTCCCTTCCCCCCTCGCACATCTCTCTAGTATATTCGTGCTTCCAGTTTTACGTTAAGTCAAAGCAATATCAGAAAGACGCCCACACTGCCTTTTCGAAAGATGTCAATTGCCGACATCGACCTGATATGCACACTGTTCAACTGCAGACATCCTTTAAAATGAAAATGTCGTCAGTTGGTCGGAGATATAAAAGTTTATGTCAACATTACACTGGCTGAAATTACTGATTTAAGAACACTATAGACCTATAGATTACGTTGAAAGATTCCAGCGTTTTTTTAAAATTATTTTCCATTTTAAGGCATCAGGTTTACAATTTTGGGGGAAAAAACAAACAAACAAATGATTTTCAAATACTTGTTGAAAAGAAAAAGGCAAGTGAAATTGATCTTTCTTATCTTTTTTTAAACAGAATCTCCTTTGTTTGACGTGAGGTGACTATAATATAAATTACATACTTTTTGAGTGAATTATAATTATATTTTGGTGCTAAAACTTGACTGATAAAAGTCGTGAATAGAATGAAGGGATGATAAGTACCCGGTAATATGTAGAAATGGAAAAGAAGTGCATACATACAGGCTATATAGGCCCTACTTACAATAACAGGGCATATCTAGATTTTGTTACTGAAAAATTAATCCAAAGTCGGTAGTACATACACAATCCTCAACAAGTGCAGACCGAAATTTAATAATACAAGTATGTCACCTTTTTTATTATAATTATTTATTATAAAAGGAAGGCAATTGTTTCCTTATTTGGAATCTGTCTTGTCGTTAGATAGATGGCACCCACCGTCATGATGACAAAAGCGAATTACAACAATAGCAAAGGTTTGTAGGGAAACTAGCTATACGGTATTGATGTCTCTTGAGTGGTTTCCGAATTTCCGTCTTTATCTTTTAATGAAATTTTACCTGCTCGATTTTTGAGCACCAGTTCCGGGACAAGCAAATCGTAGATGTCGGATTGGTTGACAAATTACACTTCGGTTGACAAAATGCCCAGTATAGGTTACATTAGGGGATATTTCTACGTCCCATTTTCTTGTTGCCGTTTATAGGACAAATAGCGAACTATTAACATATTAGCAGAGTACTTAAATGGACACATGGACACTAGAAATGATACAGTTGGAAACATCCAAACTCTTATGATGAACTGTCAGGGACAGGGAAATCGATCTTCATGGAAACCAAATAAGGACTATACACAGGTGATAAATACACTTCATTGCTTCTAAATGTACTTTATCCGTTGCCCTTCACAGTGTCTCAAAATTGACATTTTCCTTTATCTGAGTGAGTTGTTGTCCGTGTTCAAACCGTTAACTCTTGAATAATAATAAGGCCTAATCAAAATAGCAGAATTAAAACAATAATTCTCTATTTTCTAATCTCATAAACTGTACAGAAGTACGCCATTAACATAAGCAGGGAGACATTCCTTACTTCAAGTTTAGTATACTTCTGGCAATATGCTATTAAAAAATAAGAATTCCCCATAGGTTAGCTATTTTTAAAATCGTTAAAAAAATAGCCGTCAGATACAGGATTTTAAATGTATGCTTACAAAATAAATTCCTACCAGTTTTACGCTACTCGTTGCGCTAGTCAAATGAAAGTAAAATATGCTGCTTTTTTTTAGCAAATGGGATTTATTTCGCTTTGTTTAAGGATGGAGTTAAGACGATCTAAACGCAGCAGAGGGAACAACAGTCTTTGTGAAGATATGCTTCATATACTTCATTCCGGACGGAATCAAGATGGTTTTGAATTGAAATTTATTGACGAAAACATTGGTATGATTTTAGCCTCGACAGGGTTTTTTTCTTATAAACTCTTATAATTGAATTCAAAATATTAGTCTATTCAAACGGACATCATTTGACGACACTCACAGGTTTTCCTTCGGGAACCAGTTGTGAAGTGGGTATTTCACATCGATCGTGTCTATATCTTTAGCTATTTTTTAAGACATTAATTATATACCAAAGACTTCTTTTTCTTACTTGTTTTTCGATATAACACGGTGAACACTTGTTACATGATTAGGTGAATATCTTGGACTGAACATGTTTTGTTTACTGCTCTGTAGGTCATGGGGTGTTCACAACAAGGTCGTTTAACAAAGGCAACTTTCTTGTGGAGTACATGGGAGAACTAATCTCGTTCCAAGAAGGAAGAAAGCGAGAGAACACACTGAGCCTAAATAAAGGAAGCTTCCTCTTCTTTTTCTCACATAATGGGAAAAGACTATGGTAAATAAATATGTAATCATGAAATGAAAAACCTCGTTATTGTAAGGCCTCGTAAATGTGGTTTGTGGGTGGTAGATATAAGCTTTCCGTTGTCATGGTGTGCTTAGGAGTTTGGTGCAACAACAAACCGATAAGATATGATTTAAATATTATTATTTTTTTGTTATTTTCTTGTTTTGTCCCTGTATGATTAAATTGTTGCTCTGGTTTCTTCTTTTCACCTATTGGAATGGCTAGCCAGCCCAAATTCGTAAAAAAAAAAAAACGAAAATAAGACGTAGACTCCATACCAATAAACCTTAATTTGTAGTAGATATATTGCTTCTTGTATTGTATTTTTTGTTACATGTTTTTATACTTTCTCTTGGTTTGTTTCTTTATTAATAGTTTTTTCTTACCAAGGAATCAATGACGAAAAGACTATGCTCACATTAAGGGTAACAAAATCACTTTTTTTTTTATAGTGTTGATGCAACTGAGGACCCGTTTGATTTAAACATAGGACGAATGGTGAATGACTGTCACATTGCGCCAAATTCAGTAGTGAAGGTTGTTTTATTCTGCGGAGAGCCCCGCCTTTGTCTTTTTGCTAAAAAAGATATCCAGTGCCAGGAAGAATTAAGATATGATTATGGGGTTACAGACCTACCATGGCGTTTGCATTACGTAAGTATTATTTGGTGTTCCTATAACACGATCCCTCAGACTTTATCTACTGTACCAAAATTCACCAAACCAGCATGAGACACTAATTCTCTTTCTGAAATGAACAACCAGGTACAAAAAGGCGCATTTGGAGCCTGAGTTTTTTTAATTGTCTTAAAGTGTAAACTTATATTCGCTAGAAGCACTGCGGCTAACATGAATACTCTGCCAAAATCAATATGACGGGACAGTCGTATCGATGTACATGGAATGCCAGTTGATCTTTTTTGTGTAGCTCTCGGACTAAAGATACCATACTTTAAGTAAATTTATACTATTTACTATGGAAAAACGTTATCATTCCAACATTATCGTTAAGCTGCTCTTTGTAAGTACACCGCCAGAATATAAGTGAATGATCATTTAGTACCTCGTTAAACATTAGTTATATCATGTACGTAAATGACTAAAAAGGAACTTTTCTCTCATACATATTTATTTATCATCCACGTACTAGTGTATTCAAATTTAATGAAAGGAGTTTATACTCTTCAAGTCTGTCACCGTGGGTTCACTGGTTTTAACATTGGGCTACTGATCCTCCTATATTTTATCGCTCATTTAGGGTACTTGGACTGGTACACTGCTATACGAATGACTAAATCATGAGAACGACGTTAATCAATCGATCAGTCAATCTTCCACAGATCTATTTAGAATGGTGCCTTATGAGAGAAGTAAACTAATACTGATCAATTTGTATAAATATATGTTACAGCAACAGAATTCTGGGCACAAAACAACGAGGAAGTAAGACAATTTCTTTTATTATTTTAGTGTTTAGCGTTGGCAGGTATTTGTATTGTTTCAAAAACAATGTAGATTCCTGTACCGGTAGTCACGGTCTAAAATGAATGCAGGGAGCTGATTGGTTGATATGTTCAAAAAGTTACTTTTCAATATTTAGAAAAAAGATAGCTTGTTTCACCTAAGATTCAGTTATGGTTGTCACTGGTAAAATTTGACTAACATATACAGCCGTCGCATATACAAAATTGTCTGTACAATATACCCCCTCGTTTCTTCGGCTCTCTCAGTTATATTAATATGTAAGATTAAAAAAAAACAGATAATAATATGTAGTAAAAGTATCTTATTAAAATACTATTTCATGAGCTTAAGATTTTTCACTAAATTAATCTGCTCTACTTTCAGTGACATGAGTTTGGATGATCTGACATTCTGTGGACTACATAAGGTGTGTTACTGGAAAATCACTTATCACGTTTGCGTATGTCTGTAATTAAGCACTTTAGTATTGCATTACATACATTTGTGCAGTTACTGCATGGAATTGTATAAGAATTTCATACCATTGCCTCTAACGTTTTGTTGGGTTTTTGTGTTTTAAATTTGGTTTATGATTCAGCTTTATATACATTAATCAATGATTCCTTTTTTGTTGTAGAAATCCTCACATAAGTTAAACAAACGGTGAGTTAATTTTTCGGTCTTAATACTTCATTGTATTTGCACTCATGTGATAAACTCCCCTGCTTTTAAAGAAGTGTTTCAACCAACATAGCAGTCTACCCTTTATACTGCTCAAAATATAATTTTCACATTTTTTGTATCTTGTCACCGTCTCTCTATAATTTTGTTGGTGATTTCATTTAGCACACACATTCATATCAGCATAAGAACATTAAGCCGGTTTAAAGACCTACTCTCTAGCAGAAAACTTACCAAGAACTCAGAAACAATCTCGAGTATGGTGTTAATGTCATTGATCTAACCATATGATTCACAATATTTAGTCACAGAAAGTTGTTTTCATTAACATAAATAAATAGATATATACACATTGCAGACTGCTCTATGGCCTTTCAGAGATGGATTTTTTATATTGTTACCTGTTGTATTAATTTGTTGTTAATAGTTTGTGTGCTTTTAACCATTTTCAGACACGAGAAGGAGGTAAAGTTTTCCCGTTGTTTAATTAATTTTAATTCTGGTTTTGTTCAAAAGCTGGTATTCAAAAAACTATTTTATTTCTTTATTTCTGTTGATCCTGTTTAAATTCATGGTCATGATCAACCATTGTTGCAGTTGTTTTAATTTCAAATCGGTACAATGAACAATTCTTAATCTGTGAATTCACATCTTATCAATGTTAATGCTATTAAACTATCCTCTTTTTATCATGCATTCTCTTCACAATATTTATACACATAAAGCTATCTAAACAGAACAGGATCTTGGCCATTGCCTCTTAAAACACGATTGCGTGTGTATGTCTGACTGCTCTTGTTTAACTTGCCAGGCTTAGCAAAGCTTGTTTGATATGCTGAATACAGAAAGCATAACCGCATACCATTTGACTTCGGAATCTGACCAAAAATATATTTCTTAAAGGCTATAACCGGAAGGAAAAATGTCAAAATATTTATATACATAACAGTTTATATCTGTTTATTGGACTTTGCAGACATTCCGAGCCAACACAGAGCCTCTTTTGGGCCCCACTCTATCTTCGAATGACAGGCCTCCGTCGACGAAATCATCACTAGACCCAAAGCTTGTGGCTATCACCAAATCTTTACCTTACAATAACAAACCTTCTGCAACTGATTCTCCTTCATCAACTGAGACCCTATCACCTCATGAAAGCATTGAAACTCTATCAAAGACTGAGTGTTCATCAAACATTGAGCTTTCATCAAACATTGAACAACCAAGAAACACGCATTGTCTACTGACCACTGAGCCTCCTTTAAGTCACCCCAGTGATAAGCCTCCATCCACCAAATCACTGTTGGACCATAAGTCTTTGGCTGTCATGAAATATTTGCCCGACACCATCGTTCCTTTTGCAAGCGGTTTTCCTTCTGTGACTGAACCGGCATCAGCGCAAGAGAGAGGTGATACTCTATCAACGACTAAGTGTTCATCAAACTTTAAGCTTCCATCAAACATTGAGTTACCAAGCAACACAAATTGTCCGCTGACCACCGAGCTTTTTTTGAGTCCCAGGCTTTATTCAAACGATACGCCTTCACCCACCAAATTACCATTAGACCTTAAGTCTGTGGCTGTCACCAAATATTTGCCTAACACGAACGTTCCTGCTGTAACCGGTTCTCCGTTTGCGACCGAGCCGCCGTCAGCCGATGGGAGAACTTATAGCCCATTAACGACTGACTGTTCATTGAATTTTGAGCTTCCAACAAACATTGAAACACCATGCAATACAAATTGTCCACCGACAACCGAGCTTCCTTTGAGCCAAAGGCTGTATTCTGGTGACAAGCCTTCATCCACCAAATCAAAATTTGACATTAATTCTGTTGCTGGCACAAACCATTTGCCTTACAATATCGTTCCTGCGTTAATCAGTACTGCCTCAACAACTGAGTGTTCACCAAACTTTGAGATTCCATCGAATATTAAGCCACCAAGCCACACAAATTGTCTGCTGACCACCGAGCCTTCTTTGAGCCACAGGCTTTCAAAGAGCGACAGGCCTTTATCCACCAAATTACCATTAGACCTTAAGCCTGTAGCTATTACTGAATCTTTGTCTTACACTATCGTTCATGCTGCAACCAGTTGTCAATTTGCGACTGAAACTCCATCAGATATAACTGATAACCTATCAACGACTATCTGTTCATCAAACCTTGAGCTTCCATCAAACAATGAGCAACCATGCAACACAAATTGTTCACTGACCACCAAGCCTCTTTTGAGCCAGCCCAGTGATAAGCCACCATCCACCAAATTACTATTGGACCATAAGCCTATGGCTGTCGTGAAATATTTGTCTGACACCATCGTTCCTTTTGCAAGAGGTTTTCCTTCTGTGACTGAACCGCCATCAGTGCAAGAGAGAGGTGATACTCTATCAACGATTAACTTATCATCAAACTTTAAGCTTCCATCAAACATTCAGCAACCAAACAACACAAATTGTCCGGTGACCACCCAGCTTCCTTTGAGCCCCAGGCTTTATTTAAACGATAAGCCTTCATCAACCAAGTCACTATTAGACCGTAAGCCTGTGGCTGTCACCAAATCTTTGCCTAACACAAACGTTCCTGCTGTAACCGGTTCTCCTTTTGCGACCGAGCCGCCATCAGCCGATGACAGAGCTTATATTCCAACAAACATTGAACCGCCATGCAACACAAATTGTCCACTGACAACCGAGCCTCTATTGAACCAAAGGCTGAATTCAAGCGACAAGTCTTCATCCGCCAAATCGCTAATAGACATTAAGCCAATGGCTGTCATCAAATATTTGCCTCATACTATTGTTCATGCTGCAAATGGTACCCCTTCTGTGACTAATTCCCCATCGGCCCATGAGAGAACTGATACTTTGTTAACGATTGAGTGTTCATCAAACTTTGAGCATCCATCAAACATTGAGCCACCAAGCAACACAAATTGTCCCCAGACCCTCTGGTCCCTTCCTTTGATGCCCAGGTTGTCTTCGAGCCACAAGCCTTCATCAATTAAATCACAATTATACCCTATACCTGTGGCAGCCGCAAAATCTTTGTCTTCTACTATCCTTCCTGTTGCCACTTATTCTCCCGTATCGATCGAGCCACCATCGACCCATGACCACGAGAGCGTTGAGACAACATCAACGACTGAGTGTTCACCAAGCTTTGAGCTTCCATCGAACATTGTGCCACCATGCAACACAGTTTGTCAACTGACCACCGAGCCTCCTTCGAGCCCCAAGCTGTCTTCGGGCGACACGCGTTCTTCCACAAAACCACTATCAGACTATAAGTCTGTGGCTGTCACAACAAAATTACCTTACATTATCGTTCCTGCTTCAATTGATTCGCCTTTTGCGACAGAGGCTGCATCGGCCGGTGGGAGAACTGATACTCCCGCAACGATTGAGTGTTCATCAAACTTCGAGTTGAATGTTGAGCCACCATGCAACACAAATTGCCCAGTGACCACCGAAACACCTTCGAGCCTCAGGCTGTTGTCAAGCAACACGCCTTCACCCACCATATCACTATTATACCATAAGCCTGAGACTGTCACCAAATGTTTGCCTTACACTATCGTTCCAGATGTAACCGGTTCCCCTTTTGTAACTGAGCATCCATCAGCCCATGTGGGAACTTATACTCCATCAACAACCGGACGTTCATCAAGCTTTGAGTCGAAGGTTCAGCCTGTCTTTCCAACAATCCTGCCTACAGAACTGGATTTAGATAGATTTGAGTGCGTCGATGATCTACAAAAGATCGCTCTTAAAAACTTAAAGTCTAACCCTTTTATGAGTTCTGCAGAAAGTGATAGTGACGCAATTGTCAATGAAGATTCAGACACAGAGTACATCCCTTCTGATAATGCTACGCATGTATCTGATTCAGACTGTTCGGATGAATATCCAATGTATGGTTTTCCTGCTCTACTCAAGACTGAATCAAAAAGCGTCCAGGAATCAACAGTCTCCTCAACTATATCAGGAGGCCATTGTTCTGCAGGTTCTAATTCTGCTGTCCAGGTAACATCAACGAGTGATGCTCAAAGGTGCAAACAATTCTTCTGCCCCTATTGCGAAAAACCTCAAGCTAAACTACCACGACATTTATTAACAATGCACACCGACGAAGATGATGTAAAAAAATATGAGCTTTCTTCAGACAAGACAGAAAAACTGAAGATGTTGACTAAATTAAGAAATTTAGGAAATCACAGACACAATGTGGATGTTCTCAGAAAACAGAAAGGCGTTTTAGTGGTTGTTTATAGGCAAGATAGTTGTGTGCAACCAGAAAATTATGTGCCATGTCCCTATTGTTTGGGATATTATGTGTCATGGGAATTGTGGAGACATGCAAAAAGGTGTTGTTGCGCTCCTGGAGACAGAATTAAACACATGCGGATTTTGGATGGAAGTCGAATGCTCCTTCCAAATACATTGAACACAAGCGAAGGGTTCAGGTCTGTTTTATGTCATATGAAAAGTGACCAAATTGGGCTAGTGGTAAAGAATGACAGACTTATAATGCAGCTTGGAGAAAAATTGTTTATGAAAAATGGTCACGACCGAGAAAATTTTAATTCAATTCGTAACACAATAAGGGAAGCCGGCAGACTCTTAATAAATTTAAGAGAAAAGGTCGGTCCTGTTGATGCTGGCTTGGAACATTTCATCGACCCTTTGAGGTTCGAAGAGGTTATTTGTTCGGCTCGTTCTGTTGCGGGTTTCTCAGAAGATACCCACCAGTTTGCGACACCATCCCTAGCACTCAAATTAGGCCACACCTTAAAAAAGTGTGCTAGAATTATCGAAGGAAATGCTCTTCAAATTGGTGATGACGATAAAGTTAACAAGGCAGTACGATTTAATAAGTTGTGTGAGCTATCGTGGACAGAGGAAGTTTCCACTCATGCTTTACGCACCCTATCAGAACAACAAAGGAACAAAGTTAAACTCATTCCGCTGGTAAAAGATGTTACGTTATTAACTAACTATTTGAAAACTACTGGCAATGCGGCTTTCATGAAGTTATCTACAAATGGTGATGATTTGGACTCTTGGGTTAAATTAAATGAAACTGCCTTAATTCAGGTTATTCAATTTAACAGGAGGAGACAAGGGGAAGTCTCTAAAAGCAAGGTTTATGATTATTTCAATCAACACAGTACAGAACAGGAAGATATCAACACAGTGCTTTCACCTCTAGAGCAAAAACTTTGTCAGTCCTTTAAGAGAATTGAAATTATTGGAAAGAGAGGCCGAACTGTTCCCATGATTATAACACCCGAAGTGAAACGCTGGATTGACCTGTTGATGGCCACAAGAGAAGCTATTGGCGTAAACAAAGAAAACCATTTTCTATTTCCCCGGTGCCACTATGGGTCACTCGGTCATATCAGGGGATGTGATGTTCTTCGTGACGTTAGTGAAGCATGCGGGGCAAAATACCCTCAGCTGCTGAGATCCACCAAGTTACGCAAACAGATTGCTACGTTGTCACAAGTGCTTAATCTCAAAGAAAACGAACTGGACATTTTGGCTAATTATCTTGGCCACGATATTCGTGTCCATCGAAACTTCTATCGACTTCCTGAAGAAACAATCCAAGTTGCTAAAATCTCCAAGTTACTTATCGCAATGGAAAATGGACAGTTCCCTCAACAGCAGGGAAAATCCCTTGATGAGATTACTGTTGATGAAGATGAAGGTTTGTATAACTGTCTTCGCATAAAATGATATGTTTTCTATAACTAGTACATAACCCAAAATGTTACAAACCGTTATTAACGAGCGCAGTACTTATAACATAATAACTGTATAGTAAATAGTCTTGCATGTATACATTCGATTTTTAAGAAAGAACAAAATACGTTTTGGTTCTAAATGTAATCAACAGATTTCATTGATTTTACCCGGATTCGAGTTTCTGAATAAAAGACACATTTAACATTGATAATATTGACAGTGGCCATTTGGGCACAGTGTTAGATTTTTTGTCATTGTAATGGTGTCTTTACTTCTTTAGTACAGGTAACCTATACTGTTATTGTTTGTTGCCTTTAACAAGACTCTGTTCACATATTGTAGCAGATGATTGAGAGGCCTTTCTCTTGCTCTGGTGCTCTCAGAGCTAAAGAGCAGCACAAAGTTGATTTGTTTGGGATTTCGTTGATCCTGTCATCCTATGATTGCCCTCTTTTTGTCCTGTCTGATTCCTGTGTTATTGAAAGCGTTTTCCTCTGCCCATTGGGCTGGTATGCTGTAATATGAGTGGCTCTGGTTCCCCCACTAATTGGGGGGGGGGGGATAAACTTTGAATAGAAATTGTTGAAAAGAACAAAAGTAGCACACAAATTTTCAAAGCGTTATATTTGTCACTTGACAGAATTGGATGTTGTAATGGCGGATTGCCCTGAAAGTGAAGATGACTCTGAAGAAGATGTATATGGTAGGTCATTGTTCTGATACTGCATCTTTTAGGCCTACATAATCTTAATGTTTGGTATTTTTTTTTATACCAAAAGCAATTTTAAACTGAATATAGAAATTAATTCCACAGCACCATCTGTAAAGCAGTTTTGACAGTACTATTTCGTAAGTTTGAAAACTAGCAGCGTCTTGCTTTAGTTGCAGTAATTCCGAAGATTCCATAGACCACAAAATATGGGAAAACCTATTTTAGTTGGAACATATTTATTCATAATATTATTATTATTATATACAAACATATTTTATAGCAGAGAATGAACATTTGAATTTCAGATATAGTACCCAAACCAAAGAAAACAAAACGAAGAAAGAAAAAAACGGGTATTTAACCATTTCTTTTATGTTATCACAAATGCCAGAATTCTTTTGATATATGTGTATTGGCTATTCCACTTCAAATTAATAATTAAAATTAATAAAGAATTTTTAATTAGCACATGTAGATGATATTTTTTTCTGCTGTTAAGAAATAAACATTGTTGAGTTGTTGAGTGGGAGTTGCTCTCCAAGGGAGAACAAAAAAAGATTTGTTTCTAATGCCTTTGTATTGCTCCTTTTGATACTTTTTTTAATTGTCCTGTCTATTTATGGTCTTTGTTCACCCGTTGGGCTAGCAAGTCATAATATGAATGAAATAAATTTCAATACATCGTTGCTTCGAATGAAAATGGTGAGCCTCTTTGGCATTTTTCTCCTACATTTCGAGTCGAGATTCATGATGGCTATGCTAAGCTTTTGAGGAATAGTAATTTAAAACTGTGTAAAGAGTCGCTTTACATTTTGTATAATATGTATGTTGCTACAAGATGTTATATGGTCATAATATCAGCAGAGTATTGAGGAACACCATGTTAAACCAACTAAGAATCAAGATATGCTAAGATGCCGATGATTTAGCCACCAGTATGAGAATATAAAAATGTGTTTCACATTAAGGTTTAAGAGAAAGACAAAATGTTTAGATTTGGAGTCCTGTGCCTTTTGATGCTTCTATAGAAAAAAAACATATTCCATTATCTATTGAATACTACAAAATAGTGCACCCAATCATAAGGGTTTACGTTTCTAAATTTGATTTCATAAATAACAGATCAGGACAGTAGCAGTGATGATGACAAGGATGAAATTTTGACCACAGGTACAGTAAGACTTTTGCTAAATTTGTGAATGGTCAGACTCATTACAACAGTAAATGTAGTCTTCTATGTTAATATTCAACTTGTAAGTTTGACATATTATTGTAATTCCTTGTCATTACATTCATAATCAAAAAAATTATGGAAACTTTATGGGTTCATAAATACATTCCAAAGCAGGATAAGAGTTATTTCATCAAAGTTGCAAATGTGTTAAATTTAGTAAGGGGATTTGGAAATCTCTAGTCTGTTTTCGACTTTGAGAGAAAATTAGAGTGCTCCCCTTGAAACGGTTGTATTTGCATTCAGGAAAAAATCAACGACTCAGAAAGTTCACTGTTATATTTTATTTTTAGGTCAGCCGGTTAAGAAAAGACCATGGTCTGATGCAGAGAAGGCTGCCGTCTTAAGGCATTTTGAGAATCATATTTTCCTGGACAAAATTCCTAAAAAGAAAGAAGCGGACAGTTGCCTATTTAAAGAGAGGTGTTTGAGAAAAAGAACATGGAGGAATATTAAAGATTTCGTTAGAAACAAGATTAGGTATAAAAAATCTAGAATCAACTGATTTCCTTCCAAGCATCGAGTGGTTGGATTTAACCTTCTTGCTACCCAGACCATCTCTTGGCAATATTTTTGCATTGTGATCGTCTTGAACTTGTTGCCAGCGGCGTCCGCAGTGGTTTCCATCACCCATGTAAGTGAAATAACCTTAAATTCGATGTACAACTGCAACACCTTAAAAGGTAAAAGTAATCTTGATATACCAGTCATTTTGCCTTTTTTCGTCAATAATTGAACTTGCGGTTGTCAAAATAATCTTTGATATGTGATTTATAATTGGGTTACGATCTGACCGAATTTAAAGTTTCTTAAAATTGTTAAGTTTCTTAAGCTCACTGAAACACATATTGCATTTCTTTTATTTCCTTCCGTTTGTGTTAGAGAAGAGTCTCCTGCATCCTCCGTTGGTTAAAGTGTCCCACATTACCAATTGGCCAGAATTTGACAAACTTGTTTTAATTTCATTTTCTGTAATGTCTAAAGTTGAATAGATTTATCGATATCAATCGGTTTTGGCATAGTACTTTTATACTTGAAACTAAATGTTCTTGTTTAACTAGAGCGTCTTGTGTGGAAATAAGTTGTAAGTAGATGTCCATCTTTAAGGCACATATTGTAAGTGAAGGATATCAAATTGATATTGTATGTCCTTAGTTGGATAGGTCTTTCTAGATTGGATTCAATTGACAGTTATTATGGGTGTGTATCCCAAAGCCGTGGTTTAGCGGTAACCTGTAAGCTTATGAAATCTGAGAGCGAGTCGCACAATGAGGCTCTGGCATTTGGGGATGTGTTTTTTTTTATGAGGTTTCCTTTTCAGATTGATAGATAGGACTAAATGGCCTGTTATGGCAAGACTTTTTGTGTGTGTCAATCAGTTTGTGTCGAATGTCCTCTGTTAGATAGATTTTACTGGATTGTTTTCTGTGCCCTAAGAAATTTGTGAAAATAAACTCATGCAATATGTCCTCATTTGGATAGATTTTCTTGATTGACTTTTATGGTCGGAAAATATAGGTATGTGAAAATAGATTCATGCCGTACGATTCATTTTGATAGATTTGTCTAGATTGCGATTTTTTAGATAACTTCTGTGGCCAGAGATTACAATTAAGTGAACATTGAACGAAGTGGGATGTCCTCAGTTGGATATGTATGACTAAGTTACCTTGTATTGCAGGATGTTTTAATTGTGTGAAAATAGCTTGTGTCGACTGTCCTCGGTTAGATCGATTTGACTACATTACCTTCTATGTCTAGAGGTTATAACTTTGTGAAAATAATTATGATGTATGTCCTCAGTTGGATAAATTAAACTAGATTGATTTCTATGCTCAGAAAATATATGTTTTTGGAAATAAATTCATGTTAGATACCCTCAGATCTTATATAATATTGTTTTTTATAGACAGATACAATATTATTTTACTATAGTTTCTTTCGTGGCCAGATATTATAGGTGTGAACGTAGATTGATGTGGGATGTCATCATTTGGAAAAGTTACAAGTGTAAGAAACAAATTTTCATGTAGGATGTCTTCCGATGGATAGATTTAACTAAATTGCCTTATATGTGTGAAAATAAGTTTATGTGGAATTTGTATCACACGGCTAGATTTCAATAGACTTTAATCTGCGCCCAAAGATTATGAGAGGGTGAAAATATATTTATGTGGGATGTCCCCAGTTGGACAGATGTTCCTAGATTGCGATCTCGTAGATTAACTTCTGTGCCAGAGTGCATCAGTAAAAGTTATTCATGCTGGCTGTCCTCTGTTGGATAGATATGATTAAATAGCCATATATTGTAGGATACTTTAGTTGTGTGAGAATTAATTTGAGTCGGATACCCTCGGTTAGATATATTTGGACTAGATTGTCTTCTATGCCCAGAGGTCATAAAGTTGTGAAAATAAATTCAAACTGTATGTTTTCAGTTAGATATATTTGACTAAATTGCCTTCTATGGCCTGATGATATAAGTGTGTGAAAATAAGTTTATGTGGGATTTGTGCCATAGCCTAAGGATAGAGAATGAGTAGGTAAAACTTTATTCATGTGGGGAGTCCTCAGTTGGATAAATTTTACCAGATTGTGATCTGAAGTTATAATTAGTTGAAAATTTTGTCATGTTGAATATTGTTGGACAGATTTGACTAGATTACTTTCTGTGCCCAGGGATTGTAAGTTCATGTGAGAGGTCTTCAGTTGGATACATTGAATGTGTCTTCCAATAAGCATATTGTATTAGAGTGTAAAATCAAGTAGGCTGGCACGCAGTCGTGCTCACATACAGTGTTAAACCCCAAATCAAACTCAATTTTCAGTTACATAGATATCCTTCTATGGCCGACAAAAATAAATTCTCATGGAATATCTTCAGTAAGATATATTTACTAGATTCGTTTTGCATAGATTATATTGATGGGTTCAAACAAGTTTATGTGTATTATACAGAGTTGATTACAATTTTAGTACTTGCCATTTCTAGCCAGAGCGCAAAAATGTTTCAACATAAGTTTTCAAATGAATAGATGTTACTTGGTCCGAAATTGTGTTGAGTATGAAAATTAGTTCATTTGGATTTTACTATATATCCATTATTTTGTGAAAATATGTTTCGGTGGGATTTTATGATGTGAAACAATTACGATAGTTTTTATTATGTGTCCTTTAATGAGTCCATTTATGTTTGGCACACCGGTATGTGAGTGGCATGCCCTTGAGTTCGGCATAAAACGTCAATACATCAAATTCACCTGTGTACATTTTTCTGCACATTATTCAAGAGGGATTTCAATGTGTTAAATTACGTTCAATTGGAAGGATTATTAATTTTAAATATTTATTTCACATTCAAAAAGCTATCAGGTTGTGTGTATCTGCTTAGTTCATACTTTTTACTCTCTAAAAGAACCCTTCCATAATTTCTTTTTAAAAATACACGGCTTATGTTGTTTTTCGTTAAGAATTTTACCACTTTCTCATAAGCTGATGTCCTTTATTGTACTCTGTTAGCATTATTTATTTCCAGTGACACCGAAGGTAGATTGTCACTTGTGTGAGTTGAATAATCTGAATAATTACCTAATTAAAATAAACGAAAAAAACAATCAGACCAGACGAGTTTTTCTGGGTTTCATTTGAATGTAGTAGTGTTAAGGATCTAGTTACAATCACAGAGGTTCGGTACCATAGAGGTTGTCTTTGTCGGTAGAGATACCTAGACGATCTCTATGGTACCGAGCCCCTGTGGTTACAATGCCAATTCAATGTTCAAGATTTGTATTACCCAGGGTCTCGACAACTTCAAAAGATAACCTTTGCGAATTGGTCTTTTACTAACCCTGATATTATACATCAATAGGAAATTCGGTCACAATATTATTTAGAGTTTATTGTAATTGAATTATCTTTCTGAAGACCATCATGGACTTTATGTCAAATTAAACCAAATAAAATACTTTGACATTTAATCTTGACCAATAGTAAAAATGGCGTTTTCGATTGTTGTGGCTTTGCTCAATCTTTAATCCAACTACTTTAAAAGAGAAGTCAGTTTGCTCTATATACATTAAAGCTTCAATTGCATAAACCAATTATTTCCTGCAATTATTGAATAGTTTGTATATGCATATTGTAATGCATATATTTTGATCCTGTAAGCTATTATGTACCTTTTCGATAGTGTAGATAATGCGTCAAATAATAAAAGGACACACTACGAGGCTACCACATAATCTTTTATGGTTAATGGGAGTTTTCATATAAGCACTGTTTTGTTGAAGCAAACCCTATTTTATGCCACTTAATTAAGAAAAAAATTATGTTATTTTTTGTTTATCTTTTGTTTTTGGAAAAAGCAGTGAGCAAAAAGTATTACGTTTTCCCTTCTATACACATCCCAGATTGTTTCGAATATGCATGTATATATTTTTTTTATCAAAGTAGTCACATTGGTAAAGGGATGTAGATTTAAAAATTAACAAACCGGTGGACGGTCTAATATTCTAGATAGATTGTAAGACAAGTTCGGGAGTAGATTTTAATCGGCACTTGTTATGGATAAGTTACCTTCACACAATTCGAGGTACTCTATTGACAATTTATATAAGGTGAAAATGTGTGATAAATATTAGCACACTGGCATTGTGGCAAAGGTTAAAAGTTAACTCAAGTCCAAATTGGTATTAGAAAAAAAGAAATCAGTTGTCAACTAATTACGGTTAAATTTTATTTGTTGTCTAATTGTTCTTCTCAAATCTGTATATTAACGGCAAAATATGAAGACAAAGTTGAATAATAATAATTAAATGATACCCTTTCAACCTGAACAAATAACATAGATATCATTACCTATGATATTTTTGCAGATTGAAAAGGTATCAGGGGTATGTTGTAATCCTAGATTTTGACTTGTTTTGTTAGTTACCGTTCTGCATAGATTTATTTTCAATGTGCGAGGTTCAGTGAATCGGTTTAGTTGGTAATATATCACAGTCTGATATATCTTATTTTTGTAGTATCTTGAGTTGTTTTCTATCTATTGAGAAAATATAGCAAACATGTTGAACATAATGTGTTGTAAAACCTGTTTTCTTATTATTCACTTAAAATAAAAAGTTTCTAAAAAGAGATATAGTTTTGTTTTGTTTTACTGGAGTGTCCCGAAACCTGGATAAGTGTTGCATTACTACATCGCATATTTACCAAACAACTGGATAAAAGCTATATTTTAAATGTCTGCATAAAAAAATTAAATCTGTTATTATTCTGATCTGATCGACGCTTAAAAATTCAGCATTGTTCTCAGTATATAGATGTGTAATACAATACCTTCCTCCATTTTAATGCACTTTAGCACCAAAATAATGTTTGGGTTTAGTTGTTTCATCGTGCTCTTTACCGTTACAGGGATTAAATAAATTTACCGCATTTGCTGACAACAGAATAATTAATGTTTTTTTATTTTATTTCGTGTCAGACAAAGGTGAAGGAAAACAAAAGAATGGATAGGTCGGTCTATGCTTAGGTATTAAATTGGTTCCCTATAGCCGACTTTATATGTTCGCAACGCAAGGAATCTAGTTTTTTTTGTAAAAAAAAAAAAACTGAAGCAAGTCTTATTTTGCCATAATGCATATATGTGTCAAATTAACTTCTATGTGGGATGTCTTTGGCTGCAGAGGTTAAACTAGTTGTTTGTATTTTGAACATTGAATCGGTTGTCTGAGTTGCTGTTTTACTCACGTCTCTAGCTATACATAAATGACCGTAGATGAACAACCGTTATTTGAGGTATCTGTTCGTCAGATTACTTGTTTGGCTACCAAAGACCAAAGACTTATTCACTACTGTGCCAGTTGAAGAGGTAAATGAAAATAGATTTGGTTTCACTGGCACCTGATTATAAATATATATGGGATATTCTGACTGGGCAATTTGATTTAAATTTACCAAGAGGCCAACAAGGTATGAAATATTGTCTTCATTTAGCCATGTATCTGAATATATGCCGATTGAAAAAAACACAAATTCTTCTCTCTGAAGAAGAAACCGATCAGAAACGCTCAGAAAGAAAGGCCTATTGGATTCAAACTCTTCAAACCTTGTATCCACTGGGTTTCAATTGGGAACCAGGTAAAGGGTCTAAAAAG
>JAVFBW010014446.1:6166-29142 GCA_034783835.1 Mopalia ciliata
GGCTACTCTTTTGTGTTTTTTTAAACTCTTTTGTGTTCTGTCGCTTCAAGAAGTTCTCCTGAATTTTTTGAATTATTAAGAATGAACTTACTAAGCCTATTTCTTCCACCAGCCTCGGTGTACAATCGCATTGGACTTTTGAATTTTCAACTTTTTTGTTTCTTTCTTCAGTTCGTTAAGCAAACACCTCTTGGAGATCTGTAATTTACTGGACATTGAACGAAAGATGGGTTTATACCGTATGATGTTTTACACGAATACAAACTCGGATCGAGACTCTAATTTCATTACTGCAGAGTCATTGAAGATCGAACTCATTGCCGGTGGTTTGAACTGGAAACAACAACAATACGTTATGGAACGACTTCAGCCAAACCTTTTTGGCGAGGTAGGATAAAACGATTTTTGTTTTACAATAAAATAAGATGATTGTTGTAAGAAACATTTAGGACATTTTTATGGATTTTTTCTTTACAAGTAATCATGAAAAGTTCATTGATAGTCACTAAGGTGTACCCTGGGATTCTGAATCCCTCATGAATTCAGCTGAAGTTCGAGGACGTTTTTAGACTCAAAGTATAGTGTGAGACGATGGCGGGTGGTGTTCGTCGGGGTTAATACCCGTGATGCGCATTCGTGGTATGAGCGAGCTACTCTTGAATGTTTAGAATTAACAAACAAACTTCGTAGAACTATCAAGTGATGGACAAGAGAAAATTGTTGAAGAAAAGACAATGTATCACATGCATGACAGCCCCAATTTGCTAAGTTACCTAGGATTGACCTCATCAGATAGGCCTACAGTATTATATCCAAAAAATAATCACACTGTTAACTAATTTGGGTCTTCAATTACCTTGTGTTTTAGATAACGTCAGGTTTTTAATAGATCTAAATCTCGGGTTGTTATGGGCCACCTACAGGCTTCTCTAGATAATATGTTAAGCATTGTACTCTTTCCTGTGTATGCTCAAGTGTTTTACGACATGCCATCAACTATTCTCTCTGTTCTATTTCAGATCTCATTTTTGGATTACCTCTGTTACATTCCACTGTTTATGTCCATGCACGACAACATTTGCTTAGATCCACTTGACATGCGTGATGATAAATACACCGGAGCTTTCCGTATGACCTCGGGGTCAAATCGACAACGAGACATAAATCCTCTAGGTTACCCCTTGAAAAAAGATTCGTCGTACCTAATGAAACAACAGGCTCGTGACCTAATCGAAGGCCGCGTGAACCCAGAAGAACTGAAAAAAGAAAAGCTAGAGCTGTTGACAAAATTTTCGTCGTAAGTAACTGGTCAATATATTTTGCAGAAAGTGATTTGTCCTCAAGGCCAGATAAAGGTAACCGTAAGCCGCTACCGTGTCATAATTTATTTTCTATAATCTTTATTCGGGCTTCAGGATGGGCTTACTGGACATCGGCAGACGGTTTAAGGGAGCTCCCTCTGTAACACAAAGTCGGTCTGTTGTGTTGTTGTTGTATTACGTCGAGCGGTTGTCTGGTCTTGTGATTGCTTCTTACCAGTGACGCCTAGGATGGTTTCCTGTATCCAATCGACTGGTACGCCCCTCCATGGGCGAAATAGTAACTACTAAGTCCAATCACTAAAGCAAATAATCAATCAATCTAAATAGGCAATGTGTTTGTGTAGCTTTGTGTAACCAAAGCATGCAATACACATACCTTTTGAGCTTTAAATACTAAATAAGTACTTATAATTATTTTTAAAATTATTTGGAATACCACATAGCGCCTTTTAAGGGCTTGCTTCCCATGGTAATATACTTTGACCAAGTGTCTACTCTTAAAGCACTCGCATCTTTGTTTAAATTGTAAAACTTTAAAATTAGCTTTTCTCTTTTTGTTTTTCAGGTTACCAAAAATAATAGAAAGTGCACCAAAACTTGGGAATAAGTGAATACCTGAATACTCGTTTCTCGATTTGTCCATTTTTGTCGATGCCAATGTGTGACATGGTCTAACTACTTGCCTAGTACAATCTCTGATTGCAGCCCTTTGATGTAGATCCTTTTTTAAACTTATCCTCGGTGACCTTAAAATTACAACAAATACATTGGACAAGAAAATATGTTAAACAATCAGTTTCAACAAGACCAGTTTCAACACTGCTAGTTACCGATTTTAAATTTGGGCTCACTTCAATTTTTGTTTTCTTTCCCTATAATGTATTGTGAAGATGGATTTTTTTTATTCTGAATTATTAATTACAGGTAAATCGAAGTCATCGCTCATCATTATTAAGGATTTTGCAGTATACTTGTAACACTTCTACTCAATTGCACTGCTTAAGTATTTCAGATGCTGATCATTAGCTCATTTGCTTGTTTTATTCCAAATCAATGTTTGTTGCCATTAACGTCAGTGATGATTTCCTCGACATATTTAAATGGCACTTAACTTAACATTAGCCCCCGCTCAATCTAAGAATTACATAAATCTATCGTACTAGGTATTGCAAGAATAGGTATGTAGTAAGTTATTGAATACCCATAGTCTATTAGTACATTCTGTGTACTGAAAAAATGTTGTCTTACTGATATGGCAAGGTGGTGCCCCGCAAAATGACGCAAAGCAACATGCTGTGGATATATGATGAAATCAGGCGATACCGATCGGCAAGATACCGACCGGCAATTAGAAGGGAGACTAATTTGGTTTTGAATAGGCACTCATAGTTCTGTCGAAAAACATAAATAACTTGGCCCCATGTTAAAAAGTTCAGGATTGAGATTTGATCAAACTTAGCAGAATCAGATAAACTTTATGCTTTTGCATACCACGCTTTCGGTTTTCGAAGTTTTTAAATATTGCAGACTTTGTGCTATATTGTCTCCAAATGTGTCTGTTCATAGCTTATTTAGAGGTATTTAAGTGCAGAAACTCGACTGAGAAAAATGTTTATCAGTATTCTTAAATTTGTTTATATAGTCGTTGGTCGGTATTGTCAAGTTTGAAGGTAAATTTTAAGATTATATTTAATTTATAATTTTATATATTTTCTTATACAATTTATAACGAGTTTTCCATGACAAGATTGTTATTTCCAAACAAGTGCTGTGATAGATTATGATTATATTTATGTTTGTTATATATATAAATATTTTGAAGTTTATGTTAAAAACAAAAATATTTACTAAAATAAAGTGTTTGTTGTTGGTCTTCATCGTGTTATTCTGTGGTATGACATTGAATGACAAAGGAATGAATGAATGAACAAAGGAATAAATAAATGAATGAGCGATTAAATAAATAAATGAATGATTGAACAAAAGAATGAATGAATGAACATGAAATAAATAAATCATTGAATGAATGAATAAATGAATGAATGAATAATGTAATGAATGAATGAATGAATGAATGAATGAATGAATGAATGAATGAATAAATGAATAAATAAATAAATAAATAAATAAACAAATAAATGAATGAACAAATGAACGAACGAACGAACGAACGAACGAACGAATGAAGTATTTTATTCAAGGAATATTATAACATGAGTGATTGACAGCTTGTTTGGTTGATTGGTTAATTGATTTATTGATTGATTTATTTTTTAGTTGATCGATTGGTCAATTGATTTATTTCATTTATCGTTAATATACCACTCCCAATAACATTAAAATGGCAGTACAGAACGAAAAGACCCCGCTGGTATTTCCATCAAAATGTTTTAACCAATGAAAGTTGGTAGCGTTTTTTTCTGATCTGTGATTGGCTAATCGATGAGTTCTATACGTTTGTAACCTTCTTGGGGATGTGTTCAAGTCAACCTTCAGCCTTACATATAGGACAATCCCATCAAACAACCACACTTGTATCTTCTCTCTGTTGCTTTTGTCATTTTTCTGTACTGCTTTATGTAACTAAGTCTGAAGTGTTATACTATTATACACTCATCATATATTTGGAAACGACAGAATGACTTCTTTCCTTCGTTAATTAGTTTGTATTTCTTAAATCCATTAACGAAATCATATACCTTATTATTCTGAATAAACTTTTTTTTTATAATGAAACATTGTAGGCTTGACTGATAACGTTGCCATCGGGACTTGCCTCTTTAGGGAACGTTTTTCAATTGCATAACTAACATGTACACAGGCCGTTTTTTAAATATTTTTTTTTACCTTTTTTCTGCTATAATAGTTCAAAAGAAATATAATTTATTAAAATTATGAATCAAAAACTTTTGTCATCTTGTTTCCAGGCGATCTGTCTTTTCTATTCTCTTTGCTATTCTTTCGTTTCTGTCTCATGCTTTTCTTGTTTTGCCTTCAGCGAAAGTAGGTGACCGAGTTGAAGAAAATGGCGTTGTATATGAATACGAACGAGACCCCGTGACGGGTAATCTGGTCAGGAAGTAAGTTGGAGACGCATTAACCAATTACATTTCATATGAATAAAAATTAAAATTAAAAACAATAAAGTTACTTTATCACAAAGAGCTGTGGATGACAATAGTAGCAACAGGTAAAAAAAAGTCTTTCCTGAATATTTATTTTATCTAGGAGATTATCTAGGGTAATATCTCCACAATAATGTCTTTCCGTCAGATTAATCTTCTGACTATATTGTTATAAAACTTCGGTCTAGTTCCACGTTTGTATATTTGAAACTGGCAATCAGACCAAGTCCTCGTTATTGTGTTGGGGCATATGTAGAGCTGACAATATGCTATATATACGAAACAGCACCAAGTAATTTGGCTAATGAATAACCACGTAGCTGGTCTTCAAAACTTGGCAACGGCAAGATCTGAATGCCACAAGGACAACAATATTATTTTGTTTTCGGTTTTTATCCCCAGAGTTATTGGAACCAAGAGAGCTGTGGAGAAACTAAAAGACGGAATTACTAAAGATTATAAAAAAGGAAAGCGAAATGACGATAGTGACAGCGAATATAGCTACAAGAGTGTGGTCAGCGATGGCGGAACACGTCACGTGCAGCGGCGACGAAAACGTGAAGATGGGACGTACAGTGCGCCAGAGTCCTATCACAGTAGCCAGGATGATGACGGGGAAACCAGGCGTCGACAAAGACGTCGCGAACGTCAAAACGACAATAGCGCCCATAGCTACTACAGTGCTGTCAGCGAAGGAGGTAAAGTGATGTCATACATGTAGGCCTACTATTGTTGTCTCTTTTTCAAAAGAAACAGTTTTGAAAATCGGTAAATCTACTCAATCATAGAGCCGCTCCCGAAAACGTATGGTAATGGGTTTTATTAACCATACGTTTGAATTTCATTCTAGGCACTCGTCATGTCAGACGTCGTCGGCGTCGCGATGACGGCACTTACAGCGGGAGCGAGAAGTACGACAGTCCGACAGAGGATGGCGATGCAGCGGATAAATCTCGGTTGAACTTTTTAGCAAACGACCAAGGGTTTAGCTTTTTATCATCGAACGACAAGCGAAATGATGGATCTGAGGGCGAGGCAAGTGAATACAGCTTTTACAGTGAACGAAGTGAAGGGGGGACAAGGTACGAATTTAAGCGGAAGGTTTTCCGAGACCTCCGTGGAAACAAAGTTGGCTATGGGGATTCGTTACCTGCCGATACGGATACAGCTTCAGTTAGGCCAAGAATTGGTAAGGCAATAAGATCTCTAAGTCAAATCATGTGTTATCCCATATTTTAGGTTATTCTCTCTTTCCGGTACCTCCTACATTCTTATCAGTTTTAGCAAAAACAGACAGTTAAAACCATGCCAATTTTCCATTCCCGTCCTACGGCTGAATGCAACAGCAATACAGAAAATGGCTCTGAAAGATTTATATTCAAAACATAGTAGAAAAGAAAGAAAATTGCATGCCGTATGTGTTCTCATATGGTTTTAAATAGCTGGCTCGCTTGACGTCTTGAACTTTATCACATAAACCAGGGGATATTCTTACACCTGGTTCGAAAATGTCTTTACTCTTGAAAAAGTATTTTTTTTAATTTTATATTATACGTTTCCTTCTGTAAAAATCAGTTATGCGTATCTATTGATTGATTGATTGAAAGATGTTTGTCGTGTCTAAATGTACCTGGCATCGGAGTATATACCTATTCTAACAATGAATATTTACACTAACACAGCCATCAAAGGTTAAGTGTTTTACTTACTTTTACTTTAGGTATATTGTAATGTATATTCACGTGGCAGAAAGTGTTGGAATAATAATCAACGGTTAGTTTTGCTAAATTAATGACAACTACCTATATACCTTGGTACATTTGTAATATGTTGTCTTTTTCGAATGTTTCAGGATCTTTTACTGGTGAGAGGTGAGTGTTTCTTCAAATTCACTTCATTTGCAATGCGTAAAAGTCTTATGTACACACATTCCGTTGTGCGATATTCAGTAACAACTATGGAAGCCTATATCGGCCATTTCGCCGCCTCTCCTATTTCAAAATTAAGGGTGAGGAAGTGAGATGACCGCTATCAGCGTCCATAACTAAACTTTATTACAGTGCAAGAAAGCCATAAGTTAGCTCCCTTTGTCAGGGAGCATTCAATCGTTATCGGAGATTTGTATTATCCATAAATGGACAGTTACTAAGTTTACATCTTTTTTTTATTAGCTGAATAAATTGGAGCCTTCATAAAGCCGCTTTTATTTTTCAGTATGGATGCCGAAGAGTTTGCCAGACGTCGCCTGAAGCCAGTCACGGATGGCGGTTCCATGGTGAACCAATTCCTAACAGACATCGATACAGTGCCACAAGACATTCCCGACGAACCGGAGTGGCCCGGAACTATGGATGAAGATGAAGGTGTGAAACGCAGCGAAGCTGATGTTACGAAAATGGTCGAAGATGAACGAAGACGAGTTAACGAGGAGCTCGAAAGGCAAAGGAAAGCTAAAAATAGAAAGGGGGACAATTCAGACGAAAGAAAAAGGAAACGTGAACAGTTAGTATAAAAGCTTTAATGATGTCAAAATTAGCTTTTAAAGTAAGTTAACAACCAGCTGGGTTTGGGAATTGTATAACTGTAAGAAAATTGTAAAACAAGTGAGAACAGTTTCACACGCTACATAGTAAAAAGGACTTTAAAAACAAAATTTACATTTTAAATTGTTGCCATTAAATACACTGATTGTTTTAAATGGTGGAATACTCTCTTCGTGTTTCCTTAAAGGGAAAAATTGGAACGTTTAGAAAGGCAGAGGTTGAAGGACGAAGAGGAGCGCCGAAAGCGAGAAGCCGAGCTTGCCGAACGAAGAAAGTCGGTCATGTCCGAAAGATCATTTCGAGCCGGTACTCCTCGGGAAAAGCCGAAGAGCATGGTGACGTATGAGCGGGGCATGGGACGAGAAGCCACGAATCCTTCAATGAAAACTGACGCCAGAGAGATTGGACTAGGCCATGATGAGTAAGATTGAAATATATATATATATATTCCTGCATTCTGAAATTTAATATGTGTGTTAGAATTTTGATGACTCAACAATTTTCACTTTAAGTTGACATAACTAAAAAATAACTGAGGTTTAAAATTGTGTTCAAAATTTTCTAAATACATAAATCAATATTAACACCAAAAACTGAAAACATGTGGTATTATTGAAGACAACTCTCCTGCGATCTGGAAAAACCTAGTATAACTGTTGGATGCAGACATGAAAAAACAAAGGTTAAGTATGCATGACTTGCTTAGAGAGTTGTTGACATACTAAGTTCTTCTCAATGAAACAGCTACTGATAGAATAGAGTTTCTCACACTTTGACTAGATAAAATGAAGGGGGTAAACATAGTAAGTCTAAATATGGGTCTGACAAAATTTGTTATTCTCAACTTACTTACTGGGTTTTAACGGATTACATGATAACTGTATTAAGGGAGTGTGCCCAGATGCAACATCCAATTTATCGCATTGCTTCAATGAGCAGTACTGGATGTTTAATCTTTATATAAACATTTTATGAAAGAGTTATTGAAATATTTGTTTCGGCAGCTGGAAAACAAACTCAAGACGTAAATCTTACGTGGGAAAACAAGGCTTGGACAAACCAGGTGAGTTTAGTTAGGGGTCACTTTAAAATTACCCCTTATAAACTTAAATTTGTATACAATTTTTTTTTATTACGAAACTACCACCAGGAAGTAGCGAAAATCTTTATACTGACTCAGTATTTCGGTTTATTATTGAAACACATGATCAGTAGAAGGAGGAAACTCCATGCTGACTTAATATTGCGAATTAATTGAATTAATTTCTAGGTTTATGTCAAACTCATTTAATAGTATAGCTCCTTCATATTTTATGTAAAATTTATATTAATTTCAAATTTGATTCTCGATTAGGGGAGCTTCTCCTTTCTGTTTATACACTATTATGTCACAGTTGAAATGTTTTTCGATTTACCTCCACTGCTGAGGACTGCTGTGAAGACATACATACATACAGACTTTTTGTCCCTTTCCTTTCGTTTTGCGAATTGTGAAATTAAATCCGGTCCGATTAAGAATTCTATAGACTATTTGCTGGCTGGTGTCTTCAGCCACAGGCTTAAACACGGTTTTTGTAAGATGGTTTGTCTGGCGTCTATATGACAATTTGGTTGTTAAGCTTTTTTAAATACTTTTTTTAAAATTATGCACTGAAACACTAAGCAAAATTACGATAGGAAGCCATGTCATGGGGTTAATTTTGATTGTTTGTCTTTAGCTTTCATATGTTCAGATCCAAATTCCCTGCAAATTTTTTTGTTTAGTTTCCATCTTATCCAATCCTGTTTTTTATATTTGGATTTATTTTCAGATGATATTCGCAGAACGAATTCCCGACGTGAAATCCGCGATTTTCCAACTTTCAATAAATTGCCCTCGATTACTTTGAACTCAACGGCATCAAAAGGTTTGTGTTCATTTTGTGCTACATGATCATGTTACTCATTAGTAAATTGCGATTTATGCTGTGTTTTCAACTCTGCACGTGATTGACTTCTCTGTGGTCACTCAACCAATATTTTCAGTTATGTCTAAATTTTTGTCGTCTTGTTCTTGAAAGAACTGTTCAGGAAAAAAAGACAAGAAGAACAAAACTGAAAAATAGTAATATTCAGATATTCTATTTGAAGTGAACCGCATTGTACCGTTTGCAGAGACTTATGGACTTATCAGTGTTGGTCATCCGCTCTCAATGTCCACAATGTAGAATGATTTGACGTCATTTTCCTAAAAATCGGCATGAATTATTCTTTACAAAGGCAACAGCCAAGCTGATGTACAAAATAATGACCCATTGTGTTAGTAGGCACGTTATAGATGGGACATGTCTACCAATACGAATAACTTATATCCAGGACCACCAAGATAATCTTGGAGCCCTAAAGGGCACCGTAAAGGAAAAGTTGTTATACACCATTAAATACCATATTAATTTCATTAGCGGGCCCATTTCTGAAATCCCCTTGGACTCAAGGGCCCCACGACCTCCCTCTCGGTGGTCCTGGTGATTTCCTCATGTTTGCCAAGTTGTGGTTATTGGCTAGCTTTGTTGTACTTGGAACACACAAAGCCTGAAGCAACTCTGTTTGTATCAAACCGCTCAATTAAGTCTTTATTGGTTTTCAGATCGACGAGCATCAGTTGTCTCCGTAAAACCATTGGTGAGTAATGATATATATCGTTTTACAATACTGTATTTTGGATCATGAATCCAACCTTTCGCCCAATCGTGGACAGAGCATCATAATATATTAATAAGGCATTATAATGACCCCAATGTATCGGTAGTTTGTTTGTTTGATTGGGGTTCAGCGCCGTACATAAAGTTTTTTTCCCTCACATGGCAGCGTGCAGGCCCCGAGGGTGAAGGCAACCACTCTCGACGTCACTGGCACTAATAAAGACCAGACATATAATAAATACAGGACAATCACAGGACGTAAAACATCACAAACAACAGTTGCGATAAAACCAGTGCATCAACAAGCGCCTTCTATGTAGCCCCAAATTCTATGAGTTTCAATATTATGTATTTTGCAGAAGACGTCGAAAGAATCGGAGGAAGACGGTAAGTACATTATTTAATTTCTACATCTGTATAATCTGCATCTCAATGAATTGTTTTTTAAACTTTGTTTAGTTTTCAAGGCGGTACTTAGACATACTTCACTCAAAAACACTGGTTTTAGTATCTTATATTAAAATGGTCCTAGTAGTCGTTTTGGATAATCGTTTATTTTAAGGATCCCATTAAACCTTCAAAAGTGTATGCACTGTTCAGAAGTTTAGGGGCTCAGCATACAACCCAGACAAAGTCAGGGGACTGACACTTCCCACCCCTCCCTCTTTAACCGCCCATGCAAGATAAAGTCCATATATTCTACCCCGAGTACCTCATCATTCTTACCGATTTGCATTTTCAGATAACAGATTGAAAGACAAGAAGCAAGCGGATGATGAAAATAGTAAGTTGATAAAGTCTTTAAAAAGTTCCTAATTTACTGATTAACAATCATAAAATGCGATATTTCAATATAGAAATATTTCAGTTTTGTAAAAAATATTACAGCAGTGGCTGAGGTTGTTTTACCAGAACTACGCACATTAGCTAGCTCATTTGATTAAAACCGTGGCCGTCTTACCTCCATCACTTGCGTACAGCCGCTTGGTCATTAACCAGGACCATTTTCAATGTAGTAGACCCTAATATTAGCTAAAATGGCGTAAATTGTGCGATCGTAGCCCGGCAAATCACAGCTGTATAAATACACTGGAATTATGCTATTGCGTCATTCAGCTTGGGTTTGTTTCTGTAGAAAAACAAACAAATTAATTATTTTTTTATTTCCAGAGAAGAAAACTGAAGATATCTTTGAATATGACAAAGATGGCAATTTACGTTTAAAGGGTGATGTGGAATCATTAGATCTGAATTCATTGACAGCCGAAGATTTGAAGAGGCTGGGAATTGATCCTAATCTATCTCAAGCTGAAATTGCCAGGAAACTTAAAGTAAGGGAGCGAACGGATACTAATTTAGATATGTTTAAAAAATTCACATAAACAATTTGAATAACAGAACATTTTATTAATCATAGGGTACAAACATGGCCGAA
The DNA here is from genome assembly GCA_034783835.1 of Mopalia ciliata. NCBI lineage: Eukaryota > Metazoa > Mollusca > Polyplacophora > Chitonida > Mopaliidae > Mopalia > Mopalia ciliata. The sequence goes on from JAVFBW010014446.1 coordinate 17,273, forward strand.
GATGTCTGACCTGTAAACTCCAAGTTTTTCAACAAGTTTTGAATTAACATTATTTTCGTTGTTTTGGGATAACGCTTTCTTAGGTTGAACAGATTCTAGTTCAGAACCTGTTGCAGGTTGAAACCCGCCCGGGGAATCAAAACCACGACCCTCAGAGTTAGGTACCGACTCGCCAGCAGGAAATGCACGCCACCTAGACCACTCTGCCACCCGGTAAACAGCAGGGTTAGAATGTGAAGATTACCATTCTTTTCGTTATTTTGGGATAACACTTTCTTATTTTGAACAGGTTCTATTTCGAAATATTTTGAAGTTTAAAACCCGTTCGTGAATCGAACCCACGACCCTCAGAGTTATAGGCAACGAATCGCCAGCAATAAATGCCGGCCCCCTAAACCCAGACGGGTTTCAACCTTATTTTTGTTATTTTGGAATAACACTTTCTTAGTTAGAACATATACCTGTTCAGAAAATTTTGTAGGTTGAAACCCGTCCGGGAATCGAACCCACGACCCTCAGAGTTAGGCACCGAATCGCCTGCAGTAAATGCAGGCTACCTAGACCACTCGGCCACCCGACCTTCTACTGCAAAATTTTCTGAATAATCTGCTCAAAATAAGAAAATGTTATCACAAAATAACGAAAATAATATTAATTGACACAAAACATTATCAAGTTTTGCTACTCTGGGATCTTTGTGTTGCCCACGGAAAAAACCGAGAGAAATTCCTGTAAGATATGTGTATAACAGGAACCCCTTTGAACTAACTGTAGTTAAATAAAAACTCTTTGACATTCATCACCTTACTTAATACAGGCAAATAATTTCCCAGCGTAGTTGTGTCGTCATTTTAGGCATTGTAGAACATGGATTTTTTTAACAGAGCAACGACTTAACATTTTATGACTTCTTATGCGTTTTCATTTACTGATGAGTTTCGCCGCGAACATTTATTTAAAGAACATTAGGGGCGGCGTGATCTATCGTTGAAGTCGTCTGTTTTTATATTCATTATATTTCGCTTCCTTTTAGGAGAAGTTTGGAAACACCATATCGATTACAAACAAAGGGGCTCGAGTAGGGACAAGGCGAATGGAAGATTATGACAAATATAAGTCCATTGCCGAGTTGGCCAATGATCCAGATTTTGATGTTAACTCTGGTACGTTTATTTTAATACCGAATGGTACTAATTAGCTCGTTTTAGTTCTATTTTAAAATATATAAATTTGTATTATTATAAAATGGACATGGTAAATCATCTGGGAGTTGTCCCTTTGATAATTATTTATTTTTGAAATGTTAACCAAATCCCTATCCATATTATTGTGGCCCACACTTAACCGCTATACTCTGTCGAGGGATGAGAAAGGTTTAGATGGACACTGACTGTAGAGGCCTTCATGGCATTGTGCTATCGATTCTGACCCCTTGACCTTTAGATCATAGTTCACTGTTCAGTCCGTGTGTTACCAGTCAATACGTAAAAACTATAAATAATATTCAATAAATCAAAGCATACATTATCAATTTGTCCCGTTATAATCACCTGGTCAAATTTGACTTTAAACTCAGCAAAGATGAATTTCTTCTTCCTCAGTTTATTAACGCTAAAGTACTGTACAAAAGAAACAATTGTCATAACCGGTGCCCTTTACGGTTTAATTTGAAATGTTTATTTTTCAGTGAAAGGACCAAAACGTATGAACATTCTGTTTACGAGAGGCGGGCAGCTGCTAATTGAACATATGAAACGGGTATTGGTCGAGTCAAACTTACGCAAACAGGACTTCTCCAAGGATTTGGATGAGAGAAGTATGAAATATCGTTCAAAACTATATGTAGTTCATTTTTGCTTTTGCTTTATTTTAATTTCACTGAATTTGTATAATTTTTTTCCCAATTTGATTGGGTGGGAAGGGATGGGTACTTTATTTTATTTTCTTGACTTGAGCATATAAATCAAACTCGAATCGAAGAACAATTGTAAACATGGGTAACCATTTTGAATTGAATATTGTCAGGCAACAATTTACTTACCGATCATCTTTACGTGTTTTTTCTGGTTACAATTACAATCCCAGGTACAGATTTTGTTGAATTTTCTGGGCCAAGGTCAAAGAGGAAAGCTTGGGTAGCACAATGGAAATAAATCAGTTCAGGGCCGTATGTTGGGGCTTGGCATCATAGAGGGAGTATATTTGTATAGGAAATTGAAGTTGCTGGTCTAGGGAAATCCCTCCGGAAAAAAAGGCCATCGATGTTATCCAATCACAGCAAACCAGATACGGGACATGTGGTTATAATTCGAGGAAGAACAATATTAAGCGTTCACTAGCAAAATTTGCGAATTATAGAAAACTAACATCACGATTCTAGTATAGGATTTGAAGATGAACTATTTCTTTCACATGGAAAAGTAGGTTTATTTCATATGGGCAGTGTCAAATTGTCATTTAACAGTTTTTCCCTGTTTGAGTAACGCTACAGAAATTATGTATGATTGGCCGATTACCTATTTTCCATACAAGTTATGTATGATGAAATGATGAACAATTCATGCTGACTATATATTTCGGTCTGTTTACACCAACTTCGTTAGCAAAATAAAGTAAAATGCAGGACATATGAATTTAAGACATACATATGTACATAGTCTTATTCAAAGAAGGAGGGCATTTACATAATATACCATTCGTACAACGCTAAACGTACAACAAATAAAAAAAAATCATTGTGTTGTAGATTCGAATATTGATTTTTTGAATCACTACCGGTTGGTGGACCCATTAAAACTGGAAGGGTATGCAAAAGCTTTTGTTGTTGAAGATGGTAATTTGGATACAGTAATTGATTACAAGGTATGGGTTCGACTCATTTTGTTTATCTCAAAAGTCTCGCGATAACCTGAGATGAAATATACGATTCCTGCATAAATAAGATATATATTGAATAACTCAGAGACATCAAATTTTGGAAAGTTCCGACTGTTCAATTAACTAATTAACGGGCCACTCGAGGGAAATGTAATACAGATGGTTTTCTTTGTAAATATGCAATAACAAGTTTAGGTCGAAAAACAGTTGGGTTCCCCTTTAATGGTAATTGGAAGAAGTGTTTGCAGAATGTAATTTATATTTATACGTCTTTTCTAACTCGCAGCCACCCCCAGTGGCACAAAACGTAAACATTCAAGTGTTGTGATTAATTTCCCTCAGGAACTTCGCATAGCTCTCGAAGGAGTTATGAGTATCGAAGAGATGACAAAGAAACAGATGGATTATGTATTAAAGGTACAGTTGTTATTCGATATTACCTTAATGAATTAATGAATTTATAACTTATGGTTCAAATATCTTATTTATTTATTTCATAGTTTGTATTTGCTCCTTGACAGAAGGTTTCATGTTTAAGTATTTTGTAAAATTTATTTGTTTATTAAACTTTCTTTTGACATGTCAACATGTTCAGTGTTTCCGCTGGCTCCTGTGTAAATAAATAATTACAACATAAAATACAAAAAGCATTAAGGGAAATTTACCAAAAACTGTTTTCAATCATTTTTACGTCTTAAAATTCTATATCTGTGTATCAAAATGTCACGCGAGTTAAATTTATTATAGGTCGGAAAACTGGCAGGAATATCAAGCAGAGTATCGATAAATAATGGCACAAGGAATTTTTGTTTTAGAATAATTATTGTATTATTTCTGTTCAAGGTGTTGCATATTGATGACAGTACTCAGTTGACGTTCAGGATGTTTGCTCTGATTACCGCCCTTTGCGAGAGAGTAACCACAATGGAGTAAGTCGCTTATTTTCGTTGAAATCAAGCCGATAGCTAAGCTTTGGCAACCTCCCTTCTCTCTTTTTGTCCGTGACTCCGACATACACACATACCCAATATCAGCCGATCCATCATTGTTCAATGAACCGCTGTCTTTTCCACAGGAAACACAAGCTCCCACCACAATATATGGTAGCATCACCATATGAATGACCTTCACCTTCCCATCCATGGCAGAACATCTGAGTTCCTTCTAGTGCCTTCAAGTTTGGAACTACACTTTCTAGTTTCTTCTGGCCTCGTTCTTGGTTGATGTTACACCTTTGAGTTTTTTCGTAACTAGTTTTTCCGTAAAGCTTCGTAATTAGTTGCTTAAAAAAAGCTATGAATTTTCGGAGTGATGTGTACCCGCCAATACTGTGTAAATGTGACCTCGATAAACGGCTCCCAAATTCGTTATAGATTTATTCTGGTCATTTACATGAAAATATGTAACATCAGACGGCTATCATTTTTTCAATAAACTGCAATTTAATGCATCTTTTGTTGAAATTTGTTATTTATATTTGTTGCAGACCTTTTGCCAGACATCTCTTGGATATTTGCAATTTGGCTGACATCGAAAGAAAACTAGAGCTCTACAGTGCAATGTTTTACCACAATGTTCAGTCGGACAGAGACCCAAATTTCATCACATCCGAGTCCTTGAAAATTGAGCTGATGGCGGGAGGACTGGACTGGGGTCAACAGCAATATATCATGAAACAAATGGAGCCGAACTCTTGGGGTGATGTATGTGTTTAACAATTGTGTTTGGGCTTGCTTTGGACTTTATACGTATGTCATTTACTCGTTACCAGCTGGTCACTCTGTGTAGTAAACCAACCAACGACGTCACTGGCAACAAACGATACCAATAGGGACAATTTAAATCACACAGACGTTAAAAAAGAGGCCGGCTTCTTGCTGTGTATTCGTCCACATAATTTTCTATATCAAAATATTTGTAACTTTTTTGCTTTTATGTGCTGAAACTACCCGTTATTTATATTCAATTCCATTGTGACCACATTTTGTTTGCCAGAAATGTCCGTTAGAACTTTCAAATTTTCTTGTCCGATTAAATTGTACCTACTATAGTGATGTGCTAGGGAGCTTTGTTCACGTTGGTTCTGAAATCTGATTTGTGAAGCATGCTCCTATGAAACGTACGGAATAACTTTTAAAAAATGCGTGTTTTTGTCGAGGTTTCTTCTCAGTCCTCCACTTATAAACCGTTCACAAAACAAATAAACAAAACACGGCCTAGTTGTAGAATCAATGTCGAATCTAATATTTATATTTCTTCTTTGTGTAGAGGGGGATTTTGGACAGAGTAATTTTGAAAATACCAAGGGTTTATTGTACTGCATTTTATACCGTTTTGCCCAATTTTATATGTTAGTTTAGACTAATGTTCAAGCGACTGCCGTCAATTGCGAATTGTATGCCAGTTTACATGGACAAGTTTATTCTTATAGACGAAGTCGTCTTTTGTGGAATTTTAGGACACTTGGCATTGTGCCAACTCATTCTGTATGTATTACGCCAATTTAACAGGGGTTTCTGTTTCAATGTTGTAGAATTGGTGCTCATAAAATTGGTTCATATGCTTTTACCCTTTTTTCAGATTTCATTTCTGGACTATATATGCTACATTCCATTATTTATGTCTATGCATGACAATATTTGCGACAATCCGCTGGACATGTCTGACCGGAAATACACCCTCCCGCCGCGAAAGCGCCCTCCATCGACACAAAGGGACATGAATCCATTGGGGAATCGCCTATCTCAAAACTCGACATATTTACTAAGAAAACAAGCTGTGGATTTGATGTCAGGAAAATTGGACACTTCAGGACTGAAGGCAGAGAAGTTGGAACTTTTAAACAAATATGCAACGTAAGCTTATGTAAAATTTAAAAAAATGTCTTTGAAAATTTTTTAACCACAAGCGTAATGAAAACTTTTTGTCATCTGATGAAACATGTCTTTAAAAGCATGTTTCCGTCAAATGACATGTTGTTTTTGTTTTTGATTTAGCGATAAAAATCGATTTAAAATGGGGAAAAATCTAACGCACTTGGTAAGTCAGAAGCTTGATGACATATGCGTATGGAGCAAAAGTCAATGTATAAACCCCATGAGGATACGTGGCTTTTGGCGGGAAAATAATAATTTCGTACTATTTATTAATTGAAATATAACTGTTTGTTAGGGCCTATAATTAGTCACAAGTAGCTTCATTATTTACCCCAAATGACCACATCAGACCACAAATTTAACCGGTGTTCCCTTTTAAGCAAGATTTCAACCAATGCCTACTGGTATCTTATTGATACTAGGAATTAGAATAATATTAGATTGTAATATCACGATTCGGGCTAACTAATAAATTAACACGTTTGTGTTTTTTATTTCCATGTTCTTCAGCGTTCCTCTTATATAACGGGAGTTTACTCTAAGTTTTTTTTTAAATTTGATTTGACTTATTCACCTTAAATAATAATAATTAATATACATATACATTTGAGCAAATTAAATGGCGTGAATACAGCCTTTAGGGGCTTATTCTATCCCGTGATAGAAATTTAATTACGTTGAAATATGAATGGGTATGGGGAAAATAATTTATTTACACATGCATGCAAACAGCATATTTACAATTTGGGCAATACTTGGCGGGACATACATACGCATATACACGTATTTTTACATGTAAGTATAATATTTTTATTGATATACAATTTATTTAATAAAATTTAAAAAAATTGCAGCTAAATTAGATTTATTGTTTAATTTAGATTAATAGCACAGGGATATTGGTTCTAGTAGAAATGTTTTAATTTTTTACTTAAATAGATATACAGATGCTTGACTGCGGAATTTCGTTGGTAAATTATTCCATTTTCAATTTTAGACGAAGCCCAGTTGTACAGCCATTCCCCAAACAACCACCAACAGTTAGTGAGCACTTCGACCAGCACTCGGATTTAATTATCTGAAATGTTCCACAGGACGGTGAACTGAGCTTTGGATCAGGACAAAGAGGTTTTGGATAATTACAGGTAACGGGTTTCGGAAGAACTTTTGCTCTTTATTTCCAAATCCTGATAATGAACTCTTTGAAACTGGACGTTTGTGTTGACGACTGGTGATAAACTGTGCTTTGGAATATAACAGTGCTGTGTTCGAACCACATTTGTCAGATTGGCCGGACTGTGGGTACTGGTCAGTGACTGAAGTGCGTAATTGATAACAATGATTGAGTATTCTTTTGGACAATGATCATGAAGTATGGTCCGAATTTCACAATGACCATGAAGTTCGCTTCAATGGAAAGGATATATTCAAACGGCTCTTGGATAGTTACTATGATCATGACATTGACTGGAAACTTTGGGAATGGTTGATGAGGAATGTATTGATAGCGAGCATCTGTTTAGAACATGATTACCAAAGAATATTTTTAGTTTCTTGTCAAGTGTATTTTGGAAAACCATGCATGACAATGGATAGTGAATGTCGACTGCATACATGGTTCGTCAATCATGTTTGGGAACATAGATCCTTAGCCATGGTTTCAAGATTGATTGTGAGGTATATTAAGAGCATGAACCAACTAATTCTAAAAAGTAATTCTTTAAATTATTTTGAAGCCATCCTCATACGGAGTTTTTATTAAGTACTTTTTGGAATTTTTGATGATAAATGTTCAGTTTCGACAATGATTGTGAACTGTGTTTTGAATATAATGATTGTACTGCAGGTTTTGGACAATGAATAATTTAGATATGGAAAATTATCAAGAAAGTGATATGGTCTAATTCTAATTTTTTTTTTATTTGATGTTATTCTTGCCACGTTTGACAAAATAAAGTTTTAAAAAATTGATCTTTTGGTTTTCTAAATATGTGGATTAATAGTTCTCTCTTTTTTCGCCCATTTTTCCAATTCTACCGGTATATGGCAAGCCATTTTATCACTTCTACCTTTATTTTACATATGTCGAATTAGTTTTGTTCTTATTTTACTTATGTTATTATTCGACAAATGCAGAATAAAGGTAGAATTGATAAAGCGGTTTGCCATACAACTTTAGGTAGAAACGAGATATCGAATTGACTGGAAAAAGCTTAGATAAGAAAAGACACCCAAAAAACCTTTGACATAGTCATTTCTTTCATGTCGAAAAATATTTTTTATCCTTAAATGTGTAACTATAAGTATAATGTACCATGGTATCATAATGTAAAGTGAATCGGTTTCAAAGATTTGCCAAAAGACTCAATTTGGTTAAGCCGTAAATAAGCCGATTTTCAGCCATAATCTTGTATATTTATTTATTGATGTCCTGTGTTATGGTCTAGGTGATTATTTCAATTCTTTCAACATGTTTCTTTTAAATCCAAGGTATTAACGGTATTATAATTGTGTAGTGTTTTATTGTTTTTGGCCTGTAAATCTTTGGGATATATCTATTTGCTTAAAGTTGGATCTTATAGCTGAGTTTTTGACGTTATTGCAATGTTGTGAGATAGGTAAATCAACTAGATACGTAATTTGATCTTAAGCTTGAAATGTTACAAAACCTGCAACATTTCTGATAATAACGTCTTAAATGGAACGATTTCTGTAATTTGTGGCGTCTATACAAGTCTGTAAATTTTTCCACTTGCAATATCGTAAGACGTTTTTTCGTCTTGTGCTTTTCTTGTAAATATGTTATTCTGGCTGTTGGAGGGAATTGATAACCGTCTCATATTAGACTGATGCGCCTATCTATATAAGTGGATTGATATGTGTGTAATGCAGCGTCAAACTGCAATTAAAGAAACAGATAAAGGTAAAGAAAATAGCATTAAGCTAATCTTGTTTCAATTTTTTAGCTTATTTATTGTTCATGTGCTGATTTGTCATTATATCGATATGTTTGTTTCTGAAAATATATTAACTAGTCAATGATTTCAATTTGTTTGTTTGTTTGTCAAGGTATCTACGTCCACTTATCTTTATACAAACAAAAACATATATAATGCATGTTAGCAGGTTTATTCTCAAAGAGTAGCAATTTCCCCACATATATACTGATTAAGTTAATCTGGTATGACAGAATCTACGGAGCATCTTTAAAAATTATTCTTTTTATGCCAATATTGAGTTCAAAACGAGACAAATTTAAAGTTTTTAAAGGACAAACACTTTGGTAGAAATAAGCCAGTTGAATTGTAGAAAACTGTTGGAATCTAAAATGGCAGAAATCAATTACCAAATAGATGGGCAGAAACTATGCTGTGTCATAAAATACCTGAGGTGTTTTCTTGTGAAAATATGATTTTTATACAGATATACTAGCTTATATATGTATTTTTGCGAAGTTTTGATTTCTTGTATAATTGTCTAAAATGTTTGATTTACCAGCTTTTGTTAATAGAATCAATCTACATTCGCTTCTTATAACACCAGACTGTCCCTTATGGTAAGCCAGCCCACTGTTTGGTGATTTGATTTTGGTTTTAGGTAGCACTTAAGGTTATTTAGCTCATATGACGGTGTACCAGTCCAATGGGTTAAGGGAACCACTCCCAAAACCACTGGCGGCAAACCCATACTCATCGGGTCAAATATAGGATGCCGTGCATCGACTTAACAAACAAATCAGTTTCACATTGCTCGATAGCTCCAAGGGGCAGTATGAAGCTCCCTCCCTACCCCCCGACCATCAGGTATATGAGGGAGTCACACGATGTGGCTACGAAAACCGCGGGGATGGCTTTTCGAGGTTTCCTTTCGGTTTTTCTACCGTGCTTAGGCAAGGAACGGTGTGAAGTGGACAATCCGTCATATAAGTGAAATACCCTTAAGTACGGCGTTAAACACCAATCAAACAAACCCAACCCTCCACGCAGCCCTTTGTATAAGGGTAGTATATATATAATTAAAGTACAAATGTTTTCCAAACTTTGGAGGATGATTACTTTCCCATAAACCAGAAAACTTCTAAATATGTTTGTTCTGGTGTTAACCACTTGTAAGTCCGCCTTAGTCACATCAGCTTAATAGCCTTGAGAACGAAGTAAAACAAATCGATACATATGTAAGATATTCTTTATTGATTTATGAATGATTTTTGTGCATTTAAGAAAGTTAAAATTACCAGCATTTTCTTTATTTATGGATTTTTGTGTCTTTTACAAAGTTAATATTAACTCGTTTTTTGGGGATAATACTTTCCTAGTTTGAACAGAATGCAGTTCAGATATTTTTTCCGATTTAAACCCGTCTGGAGATCGAACCCACGATCTTCAGAATCAGGCACCAAAACGCCAGCCGTAAATGCCAGCCACTCCTACAAAATAGAAGGTTGGCCAGCTGGAGTCTAGATAGCAGACATTCACTACCCCTCTGATAGGAAAGTGACACAGCTCCCACTTTCTTAGTTCTGTTCAAACTTAGAAAGCGTTATCTCAAAATAACGAATTCAAATTACATTATTGATTGACACGGAAAACACATGAAAATTAGCGATATATCCGAGTTACATAGAGGAAGATTCAGCCAGGGCTTATATTATCAAAATATCAATAAATAAAGAATATCTCAACCTATAATACATAAACATTATCGTAATTACGGATGATATAATGTAAACATCAAGCATTCAACTGTAATGAGGAAATATGACAATTGAGAATAAACATTAGTGCAAGGTTATAAATAAAAAATGCAGCTAATAATGAGAAATAACATTTATTTCATTTTTATTCACCATAATGCAATGTTTTCAACAAAAGGAGTAAATGACAAAAGGCGGACATCACGTCACATATAAATTAGCAAATGCATTTCAGTCAAGGGAGCCAAGTTGGTAAAGTTGGGAAAAGATAATTGTTTAAAGATAATTGTCAGATTATTGTCCACAATAGTGGATTGTTCAACAAAAGAAACATTGAGCTTGGAATGGGCCTGTTTACAAAAGCACAAAGTAAATACTTTAATATATATACACAAAAATAAATACTCAGACCATATACACTAAACATTATGTACAAAACATGTAACATGATATTCTATACCATTTAATATTATATACAAAACATGAAACACGGAACATTATATTCTATACCATTTAATATTATATACAAAACATGAAACATGGAACATTATATTCTATACCATTTAATATTATATACAAAACATGAATCATGGAACATTATATTCTATACCATTTAATATTATATACAAAATATGAAACATGGAAGATGATATTCTTTACTATTAACATTATATACAAAACATGAAACATGGAACATGATATTCTATACCATTTAACATTATATACAAAACATGCAACATGGAACATTATATTCTATACCATTAACATTATATATGAAACATGATTTTCTATACTATTGTCGGAATCTTTTCCGATCAGGGCAAATGCAATAAATTGACTGATTGGTTTAATGTCGTACTCCAGGGTATTTCACTTATATGACGACGAATTGTCCACTGCACACTGCACCTAGCCTCATTACGATGGAAAACCGGAAGGGAGACTCCTAACCCCGATTTTACCGATTAGACGAACAGATGAAAGACGAAACAGACAGTTTATATAATAAAGCACAGGTCACCGGGATCTGACTGGCACGAGGCCAAACACATATAACGTGTAGAGAATTGCCTTTTTTCTTTAAAACACATATAGTGGGGGATAAATTTAAAGTTTCAAGTTAATCCATGAATTGTGTTCTTTACAACATATATAACATAGGCATGAATATTGTCAAATGTTAAAATGGTGGCCATATAGTTTTGAGGAAATCTGGCGAAATGCAATCCCACCAGTTGTTTAATAGAAGGAAGCTTTCATTGAAGTTAATCGAAGAATTTCTTTTCTTTTTTAGGTCTTCTCACTTGATATCTAGAAAAATATGTATTTATTTATCTACAAATGCAGAGAGAGAGAGCAGAGACTTATACACACAGACATGCATGCATATAATGAGTATGTACATACGTATTATAGTTACACAT
>JAVFBW010014447.1:0-18901 GCA_034783835.1 Mopalia ciliata
CAAAAAAAAAAAAATAGTTCATCAGCTAATCAAACAACGTTGCAACAACGTTTTATTGTGATGGTGTAACGTTGTTGCAACGGAATTTTGTGGACTACCAGTAATGTTTCCACAGAATACAACCACACGGCAACGGAACAGAAACGTAATAGCTGCGTTGTAATATTATTTTTGCATCATTTAACGTTGTTATTACGTTGTGCAGAACGCTACCTATTCCCAACAATATCATGGTAGCAAAATAAGCTGCAAATGTTCCACGAAAACCTAGATCAGTTTCAATCGAACTATAGAAAACAAATTACAAAGAAAAAATAATAATAACAAGTTGTAATTAAGAGTTATCTACGATTTAAAATATTTTACTTATAAGCCTTCCTCTGGCTATGGGCAATTTGATTGGAGAATAGAAATGCTGTATTCAGTTAGCACGGAGGTTAATCATCCAGCATTATCAAAGTACCTTACATTATAGGGTTGATCTAGTGTCAATTATTGTTGGAATACATTGTCGTATAATACGTGAAATATCCTTTAGCACGGAGTAAAACACTAACCAGGTGATTTGCCAATTCTAGTCAATTTACTTATTTGGCAGGTTTTCAAGGATACTAACATCGGAGTTATTGTTTTCATAGCTGATGCACATTCACTCACTCGTTTGCTGCATGTCTAATACTAGTATGAATACAAGATGCGATTGAGTGTTAGAACGAAAATAGGCTTAGCAGTTTCTAGATTGGATAGAATTTGGCCCGCATTCTACAAAGAGCCGCGCTAACCCATTGTGGATAAGACTGTGTCGATAGGAATCCCGATTTAGCATTGTTATTCTCTCTCTGGATTTATCTGGGTTTCGGTTTGTACATAGACAGGAAATATCAGATTCTGCTTGTAATACTATGCTATCTACATTCTCTGTCCGAAACTTCTTTATCTCGACCGGAATAGCGTTAATCCTGTAATATAATCAACTCCACGTGTCCAGATGAAGTGTGTAGCTCCATGATTAATTTTTGTGCTAATTTGCGTGTTACACCGTCTGTTTGTTTGTCCGTTTCTGACCTGTCTCGGCTTCTTTTTTGAGCATTGGATTCGAGTCTGGTTTTCTGCACCTAATAGCCTACTTTGTCCACACATTAGTGATAAATAACCCAATTGAGGCGTAAAATTCCAATCAAACAAGCAAGCAGCCACCAACAAGAATATGCTGATGGGCTTTCACCTGTCAGTCGACAATGAAGCAGCTGGTGGTGGGCATAAGCCCGTTTTATTGAAGGTCAATTTCAATTAACTGTGAGTCGAAATAGAAGACATTTACAAGACCTTTCCGAGATAGCGGTTAGAGCAAAAGAGTTTTAAATAGAGTTTTCCAGATGTTATCTAAACTGTTTCTAACTCTGTTATCTATTTATTTCACGTGGCTCACATTCCAAGCGGAGAGATTTCGCTACGTGGCCAGAGATCACAATTAATTTGCCATATAACTGTACTGTTAACGTTTAGTCTTGTAGCTTCTTTCCCAAATTTTCAATTGGCGAATACGTCTGGTAATTGCCAATATCAACCTTTTCCGAACTTACAGTCGAGAGTTAGACACATGATGAATGTAAACCATCACAGCTGAGAAGGGTTACCTGAGGTCAACTTCAGAACGCAATCTATCGACAGTCTGCATACATCAAAGTTGATCTCATTACAATGATATAACATATTGAATATAACTGTGCAATCAAATATGTCATGCCGATACCAAAAAAGTCAATTAAATCCTATCTACAACACACTAACTAAATAAGAAAAATACCTTCTTTATTCGCCCGTTATATTTCGACACTTTTAAAACGTATATAGTACCATTGACCATATGCCAAGTATAATGGCACATCACATAAACCTCCACAGGGTTGGTAAATGTTTCCTAAAGAACGTGGTATCGCACGTAGCATTTATGTCCCACGTGGCATTCTTACCGGAAACGAGAAAGATACTCCAGATGCCGAATCCTTGTTAAAATGGACTTCAGATTTCTTAGTGAACAAAACAATGTTGTGCGATTTTTATTCGAAGCACCGTGAAATAATCCCGAAAATTAATCGTCTGGTAAAACATATCATCTCTCAGCCGAACTGTATATAATCGGCATGTATATATCTGTCGTTCTAACTTGACCTTGATGCCTAATGTTTGGCAAGATTGTGCGACATTACACATATATGAGACTTAGTACAAAATATAAACGCAATTTCTCATGGGATTTGTTTCAAGGGTATATTTTTCAAATGCCACCTTGGGCCATGTCCATAAGGATTTAAACAATCTGACTCTAAATGCTGTATTAAAACATTTTTACCAAAACACTCTAGCTCGTAGTGGTTTGAGATAGGCTAAGGATTAGTCAGCGTACTATTAAGTTGTATATAACAAACGGTTCGCCTTGTCATCTTCTAGAAAAAAACAAATCTTCAGACTGTCGAAACGTAGTAAATCACTTTTGTCAACAAGTCAACCAAAATTACGACAGTTTAGTTTACAACAAATATATTCTGACACACTAAGTATTTTAGAACTCGACGTTTGACGCAACTGAGCGAAAGGCGCAAAATCGATTTCCGACAGAAACGACCCTCTTAAAACACGCTTCAGAGATTTTGGCCAGCGGCTGGACATTGAGTGAAGACAAGCCGCCATCACCTCTAGAAACTGGTTACGTTTGTGATCAACGAATTTTTCTCTCAAACTTTTTAAACATAAATCGCATTCCTAGTTTTGTACTAAAAAAAATGAAGAATGTGTTTCTGAATATATTATATTAACGAGCAATTCCGCCAACTGATAAGGAAAACCAGTGTCATAGTGTCATGCAGTTCCTTGGTATTGACGAAATTTATAAACAAACAAATAACACTAAACTACAATTCAACACTATATAACACTATGTGTTACATTCTATAAATTGATCTCTATGATGTTTTGTGGCATTGTGGCATCGCAGAAAATAAAACAGAACTCCTCTAGAACTTGTACAAATGTACGAAAAGATTTAACGGTCAAACGAAAATTTATGTAAATAAATAATTCGAACGTATTTTATGACAATCCGAGATAATCTGTTTTAGGATTTCCTTTACGTTTATGCAAACATTTATAAATATAGAAAAGATCCAAGCTTAAACGGATTGAGTATTTAGCATGGAATAGAATAATGTAGGTTAGAACGTCAGAAGTATTGTTGGATTAAACTAAAAAGGGGTAAATTCCGTTTATTTAATGTGAACAGTAATTTATACCGCAAGTACACAACTACACATAACAAAATGATATGGTAACTGAACCAGTTTTGTCATCGAGCTGTAATACTCAATAATCATTGAGTTGTTACCCTCAGCACGTCTTTCCACCTGAGACATTTAGGTGGCGTATCAACCAAACAGCCGATTCTTTAACCTCTCATCCAGTAATGTATACTAATTGGGATAATGTGCACGTAGTTTTCTCAACCGATTTGCCTGAATGGGTTTCAAGTTATTATCCTCAAGTCATTGTTCGGTTGTTGACAATTTGAGCTCCCATCCTTATAACGGGTGAGCTTACTAATCCGCAGAGCTGTCAACAGAAGGACAACTGAGTCTGTAATTCTATAGATCTGTAAATCAGGCTGGATTCAGTCCCATATAGAGTTGTTATCCCCAGTTGAAAATTTTCGGCAATTGAACTGTTATTCGTTTATATAAATAATATGTTTAACAAGTATGAATGCATTGTCGTGGAATTAAAATATTTTCTGAGAAGCCTGCGGTATTTTCGCAATTAATATTAATAAATCTCATGACTTAACATAGGGACCATGTCATCGCGCCGTCATGCTGGAATCTGTACAAACCGGGAGGGTTTCTCGGAATGTCTTCAATCAGCCTTATCTCATACGTGGTCATTGAATGTGATGTTAGCAGAAGTAAATGAAGAGGGATCCCAAGATGAATGTCTGTCAACGTTTACTGATCGGCACTAGGTAGACAATTCTAAAGAAATTTTTAATTTGTATATATACAGTATTACATAATATACAGTATATTAAATCAAATGTACATTTAATTTAAAAACAGTTAAAAACAAGAATTCGGATGAAAATAACAATAATGATTTGTAAATCAGATCGGATGAAATTATCAACAATAGTAAATAAATAAATTTACAGTTTGATTTGTAAATCAGATCAAATGAAATTAACAATAATGGTAAATAAATAAATTGTAAAACTGTACCCACCGAATTGTATTGCCTCTAATAATTTGGTAAGAAATACATGTGGGGCTGGTTTTTTGTTGCTGCTGCTAATATGCAAAGGAGTCCTGAAGTAGTCTGATGCTGCTGACTCCTTAATAGGTAACGAGTAAAAGGGTGGAAAACAGGCGACCATATCTTAATTGACGCTTTATTTAAGGAAGGTCAACGGTTTGTATGTGTGGCAATTGTTTATTGAAGTATTATTTCTTAAATGTTAACCATAGCCTGCGTTCAACAGCATTGTTCATTGTTAACACTTGGACGGATTCTCAAAATGGCATAAGATGGCTTCGTCCAATCCATAAAGACGATATTGATAAATAAAGCGACATCGGATAGGCTTTTTTGTAAATAGTCTTTGATACTATGTCACAGAACCCAGTAGCCATTTGAAGCCAAGCAATTTCTAATCAGCCAAATGTCAAATAACAAAGCAACAGGATGTCTCGTTATACGCAAGCAAGTGCAGTAAAAAAATCCATTGATTGATGCATAGCAAGTTGACGAAAATAATTAAATTAGTTCCTCAAATTAAAACCAATGCCACATCAGTAAAACTTTGTTGAACATAGTGAAAAGATTCTAATTATTTCAGCAAACAAGTTTTTATTTTATATTTTTTCATTGATAGCTGATATTACTAAAATTAGATTCAAAAGTTTTCAAATGTTGCAATGGCAATTTTATTTCAATACAGAAATAAGCATTGCTGGCCGTAGTTAGACCTTACAGCTATCGTTAATTGTATTTAATAGAAGATCGAAAATCGAGTTCCTGACCATCGACAACTTAAACAAATTTAAGTACTCGCTTTAGGAAATCGACCACTTTTTTAGCTGCCTAAGGCACCGTCACGCAAGTTCTTCTCCCTTATAAAAAGTATTGGAGACACGTTTGCGTAGTAGCGACTTGGGCAGTATCAAAAACAACACAAAGGTAAGGAACCTAGCGATCAAATAATTCTGACGAAAGCAACACAAACAATGGTTACTTTTACAAAATGACTGCCTTATTAACTATCTTAGGCAAATACTTATGTTGTTTATTTGGCTACTTTTGTCGATTTGTCGACCCAAAGGCTTGATACAGACATAAGGGTAAGATAAAAAAAAACTCTGATAGACGTCCAATGATTTTGAAAAAAAGGTGAAAAAAAAAAAAAAAACAAATTAAAAAAAAAACACCTATCAATTTACTTTCAATTTTTTTGTTAATTTCTCCGAGATTATTCTATTATTGATTTTAAAACATTTTTATCAGTTGTTGAGCGCAGGTGTGTGGACTGTGATAAAGTGTCCGCATCAATACAGCCCTAATGCGGCTACAGATCGATCGCGTTCTAATCACATTTATTAACAGCATTAATCGCACTAAAAACAGAATCGATTAATCAGCCTATGCAGTAAGATTAAAATGAACAAATGTGTATTTGTCTGTTTCATGATATAGACGACTAAGAGGTAAACTATATATTTGCTCACAACCAATCGTCGTTATTCAATACTGGTAGCTGTGTTTGTGGAATTAAACCCGCATTCTTTAGTAGTATATGTTACATTTTATGGTCTACCACAGTGACTGACAATTTTTAAGCCTTAGCTTACCTTTTAACCTTCACCTAGAGTAAGTGGGAACCACTTCTTTTAAAATCTACATTGCCTATTATTCAATCTTGCGTTAGGATGCTTTTCCATCCTCTCCAACAGCAAAAGGAATTAATCCTTTAAAAATCTAGATGAGCTATTTGTCTCTGTTGCATTAGTTCCATTTTCACTTTCATTCACCGCAAGAGGGAATTATTCCTTTTAAAATTCTAGATGACATATTTGTCTCTGTTGCATAAGTAACATTTTCCCTTTCATTCACTGCAAGAGGTATTATTCTTTAAAAAAATGTAAATGGACTATTATTCTCTCTTACATTAGGTTGCTTTTCGACCTCTCACAAGGAGTTAAAATTATTTCTTTAAAATAAACAGATTAACTAAAAACAATTGTTTTCACATTGACCTTATGTCTTTTAAGACGAGTGACAGTAGGGTTTTTTAATTGACAGACATATATCATCGTTTGTGTTTGAATAGATTTTAAAAAATTCAAAATAGTACCATATTTTATTATCACCCTTCCCCCTCTTCCTTTCAATAAAAATTACGAACTCATATTACTGTGATATATAATGGTATAGGGCATACGGCAACACTAAATCTCTGGCGTCCCTAGATAGAGTAGATCTAACTATGTCTGTTAGAATTGTTTCAAGTTCATAACGTTACCTGAAAGTAGTACCGATTTAATCACAAAAGTTAATTCTGCATGTCGCAGTTTTGCAGGATACTTACATTTCGGTTCTCATCATAGAATAAAAGATGAATTTCAGCACTGAAAACAAATACTCATTTACAATGAACGCAAAGGGTAATTATTTTGTTATCTGTAGGTAAATGAGTACAGGTGAAAAATTGCATAGGCCGTTTTCACAACATTGAATCTCGAATTCGTGTAATATCGCCACAATGGAATTCATGTAACATATGTTATATAAGCGAACATTTAATTGCTCCCAAAGCAATCCATACAGAACAAAATAAATAGATAGCTTAGCTCAGAATTAGGACAGGCATTCAGATAAACACAGGAAAAAAAGACTTCTCCATACAACAGAAGAGAAAAAAACCCCAATAATTGTTTGCGAAATGGCGATCGTTTACAATCATCGAACATGGATTAAGGTCAAAGTCATTAAGAAGGTGGTGTCCAGACTGGTCTGAACCCCAGGAGACGACGAGTGATTTCAAAACTATATATAACAACCGTAATCTATAAGGGTTGATTGGAGAAAAAATTGTGAAAATGAAATTCGTTGATCAGTTAGGCAGTAAACACCAATAATTGTTTGAATCGAAACGTGTTGTTTTAAAGGACTATGACTGAGGGTTAAATCAATGACAAATTGTTATCGTTAATTTAATCAGATATATCTGATGTCATTAAATTCCTTTCCTACTTCTTTTTCCTTTCTGTTTCGTTGACCGGTTTATAGAAGGTCTGCCGGTTTAATTCCTAAATTGATTCACTGACTACCAGTGCATTGTGTTTGAGCGAACTCCCTTTCTGTATAGCGGGAAACACAGGGTTTGTTTTATAGATAAACTGATATAATATAAAATGATTCATTTTAAGTGCAAATGAGCGAATGAAGAAACTTTTTACTGATTATCATGACACAAACATATTTCTAAATGGGATAAAATAGATAATTTGACCATAACTTAATGCATTGAACTCATATTAATAAATATACGCTAGCTACATAAACCAGTGGTTGTTTCTTGTAAACGTATACCATTCTGACAGCAGAAAAAACAAAAAAACATATATAAAAGCAGGAATCGACTTCCTGGCATCTGAAAAAGAGGAATTTCGGATTAGTGTTAATTGATAAGCAGTAATGAATATAGTGAATTGTTTTACACAGTTTAAGCTGTGCATCTTAAATTAGGGAAAAACAAACAATGTTATTAAAGTTTAAAGACCTCTGATCGTATGCTGTAAACCGTTGGCTGATCAACTGTTCTGTTTCCATCACGAAAAACGGGAATTAATGGATTTCCATGATTTCTCCTTAATTCTGCCTGGAACCTTGGATGGATGGATGGATGGATGGATTGATGGATGGATGGGTGGATGGATGGATGGTACTTTGATTGATTGATTTATTAGGTGGTTGAGTGATTGTGTGCTTGATGATTTATTCGTCAATCGATTAATTGAATATTGATTGAAAATTGTCCTTCTAGCCACATTGGTATTTTTCTCCAGTGTCGGGCAAACTTGTATCATACTTTGTGGACCCTGCTGCTAACCAGATACCTCAAATCACAGAAAAGTGAGATGTTCTACTTTAGCTGATTTTTGTTTTTAACAAGTTGATGAACAGACAGAGAATCATGCTTTACACATTTTAAACTGAACACTACAAAGATATGAGATACCAGACTTGTTAAATTTAAGAATTTTTATCTATGAGTTGTAATAGTTAAATAAACTATTAACTTACTAAAAAGTTCCACCAGCCAAAAATAGTAATAACATGAATCTGAAAGCACATTTGCGTATTTTATAGAAAATCAGTCGATTTTTATGTTGTAATGTTTAGGATTTTATCATTGTGATAGAAGAAACGATCAGGCCATTAAAGTGGTTATACACGTAAAGAGTCCCTATATAATGACACGAAACCCACTAAGGATTAAGAAACAGGGTAACATTGAGTGTATAAAAACAGTTAACGGTGGAGGAATGTGGGAACAAAGTGGGGAAAATCACCACTGAGACGAATTTAAGCCGTTTCTTCAAAATCGGAAATGGTAGAGAATAAAAGGCAAATCAGTGGAATTATATTCGCGCGAGCTTAACCGAAGGCCTGCAAATCGATTCTGTTTAAAATGTATGAGCCACGAATAACTGAATATAGAAGAACGGCCTCTTGACAGATTACAATTCAACCGTCTCAAAGACTGAGTTGAGGATTTCCCTCTTATCTTTGTCTGCGCACCTGTTGTGGATTTGTAGTCTATTGTGGTTTCTAGTGAGGCCAGATTTAAATAGTCTTTAGACTAATTACATTGATATCACCTAAATTAGAAAATTAATTTGGATAGGATTATCCAATAGAATGTTACGTTGATTTTACAACAATTGAGTGCAAACAATATGTTGCATAAAATCAGTCGGTGTTAACTCCTTCAAGATGCTCGTTTTGCAACGCTGAATTTAGAATTCGTGTCCTTATCCCAGATTAGAATTCCTGTGAAAAATAGGCCATCTCACACCATTGTCCCTAGAGAGAGATAAAGAGATCCAAATATATGAAAATGTTGTAGGTCAGAATAATTACGCTAGATCACGGGTGATCTATTAGCTCAAACACGTGCATGCTATGTCCACTAAGACATAAAACACGTGCATGCTATGTCCACTAAGACATAAAACACGTGCATGATATGTCCAATAAGACATAAAACATGTGCATGCTATGTCCACTAGGACATAAAACACGTGCATGCTATGTCCACTGAGACATAAAACACGTGCATGCTATGTCCACTAAGACATACAACACGTGCATGCTATGTCCACTCAGACATAAAACATGTGCATACAATGTCCACTCAGACACAAAACACGAACGGACAGCCAAATTCCCGCACACGTGAAACATAAAATAATAAATCTGGTTTGCTTACATACTTATACGCAAAATAATGAACGTAATATGCGAAAACCTAACACATTGCCACGATGACCAAATGACCAAATGTACCGAATAAAGACCCGATCAAACCACATCGCTGTCCTGAACATATTTATTTTCCAAACAAACAAGAAATTTTATGTCAGAATTATATTTCATTTTATGTCTTTTTCACTATTATGTTCTAGTAATGATATATGAAATCAGACAAGTAAAAAACGACACCTCTCAGCGACAATACCAGATAGAAATTGTCTGGAGTGATGTTAAATTATTACAAGTTTACTGCAGATCGATTAGCTACTATTATTGTCAAGCGATGCATGAACAGTTTCTTGGAAATGACTGCTGTCTAATTCCACTATAATGTAACAATATGATTAACATCAGATCTGAATTATGTCATTGAGACTGGTTTTGTATTCCCAGGATTAGATCGAAACAAATCGTACGCGAAACTACGTCCAACGAGAAGGCTAAGATGGAGTTAACCGAAGGTTGATGTTTGAACTGACTTATACAAGTGATTTATTGTTTATTTAGTGCCTTGCGCCAGAATCAGTCAGTAAACATTGTCATCTTTTCCTGACCAAGTTTTGTCGAGCAGCTGTTTGAGTGGTTATACAGGTAAATAAATCGATTTCGCTTTGTTATGGAAACTTTGTCAAATATTGGTAAAAAGAAACAAGCGTAGAATCGCTATAGCCGCGACATTAAGCTCTCCTTAACTGGACATATTTGTTGCCATGGATACCGGAAATTTGTTCGGAATAATCCCATTTTCAATAGGAGTTTACTTTAGCATCGTATTAAGCCGCATTCCAAATTTGAACTCTCTATGTTTAGCTGTCTGGCTTCAATCCTGTTTACGTAGCCATGTCAGAAAAAGGGACAGATCGGGACTATTGCAATGGAAACCTGAAATTTGATCAGTATTATCTGATTTTCAATAGGAGTTTAGTTCATCATCATTTGAACTCTCTATCTTAAGTAGTTTGGTTTTTATCCTGTTCACATGGTCATGTCAAAAAATGAGCAGATTCGGACTGTTAATATGGAAACCTGAAATTTGTTCGGTGTGATCTCATTTTCAATAGGAGTGTAGTTCAGCATCATATTAAGCTGCATTCCACATTTTGAACTCTCTATCTTAAGCGGTTTTACTTCTATCCTGCTCACGTGTTCATGTAAAAAAAGGACAGATCTGTTGCCATGGAAACCTGAAATTTGTCGGTATGATCTTTGTTTGCAATAGGAGTGTAGTTTCGAATCATATTAAGCTGCATTCCACATTTGAACTCTCTATCATAGGCTTCTATCCTGTCCAGGTGGTCATGTCAAAAAAGTGAAAGTTGTAGACATATTTGTTGCCATCGAAACCTGCAATTTGTTGGGAATGTTCCCATTTTCAATAGGAGTTGTTTACCATTTTATTACGCGGCATTCCAAATTTGATCTCTCTATCTTAAGCGGTTTGGCTTCTGTTCACATGGTCATGTAAAAAAAGGGAAAGATCCGGACATATTCGTTGCCATGGAAACATGAAATTTGTTGGGAATGATCCCAGTTCGATGCCTTTAGACTTTCAGGCCTCTGTCGACAAGAGGACGATGCCAATGAGCCTCGTCAAAAAGATTTAACGACTAGTTAGAGAAACAAACCTGCTAGCCATGTTAATGCAGGTAATTCAATCATATGTGACTCCTTTGTGGCTTCAATTGATTTTGATTGCGTTTAATGAATCCCGACCAGTGTCCTTTAGAAGGGATCAAACACGACATCCAGCTCAAGCAGATAAAATCAATCGGGATGGTATAAAACCGATCAATATAATGGAGTTCAGGAGACGAATCTCTCGTTCGTATCTCGAAGCACTTAATAATAAGCCTTAATAATAAGCCTTACCATTCACGAGAAAAGATTAAATTTTGTGTTTAATAGTTCCTTGTGTAAAGTGTTCATGTTTCACACGCGAAAGTGGCTTTGAACTGCTTTGTTACATTTGGTTTTTGGAACAGGTTTCTAAGTTGCAATTGTCTGCATGCTGGTATTTCTTTATAAACATATACCTAACTTGGTTCGTTTTTAAAATATTAGCCAGATTCCAGCTTGATTCTTTATTGTTCGATTTCAGATGCTAACATTTAGCTTTGGGGCGATTTTATGTGTTTCGGAGATCTAGGCACGACTAACTATATCCTGTACAGGACTCTCCACCTATGTTGGAGTCCACAATCATCAGACTGCTCTCTTGTGTCGAGCATTCTTGTCAGTGTTTTGCACGGCATTCTCACTATCAAGTCTTGCGAATTGTCTTTGGCAAGTCTTCTGTCCTACCTAATTAAATTGGCGGCATCATATAAATAAGGGAAACAAATAATTGAACAATCGTTTGTACGATTAAGTTAACGCCAATGCTTTTACTGAAAGGTCACCTCTCAGACTTGTTGATGAAATCAGTCTGCAGGAATAGCTAAACAATGCTGACTCTTCCATCATTGGTTTAAGTTTATGTTTTCAGTTTCAGAGACTGGCATCTTACTGTTGTTACACATAGCGTTTCTTATTTTCGTTTTATTTAACCACTAATTTTCCAACCAAACAATATATTCCTTATGTTATAGTGTTTCTTAATCAGTGAT
Source organism: Mopalia ciliata (assembly GCA_034783835.1). Classification (NCBI taxonomy): domain Eukaryota; kingdom Metazoa; phylum Mollusca; class Polyplacophora; order Chitonida; family Mopaliidae; genus Mopalia; species Mopalia ciliata. Next base: position 12,186 of record JAVFBW010014447.1, read on the forward strand.
TGGTGTGTGTGATTTCATGTCTGCTCCCAGCCAAAGTCTTGCGGTCTACAATGCATCGCTACACAATGCAAACATGAACAACTGCATATCATGGAACGCAGAATATATTGTTTGGTTAGTGCGATGTTATGTCCATACATGTATATCGTGGTACCCTGTCCTTTGTATTTACCATTACAATGAGGTCCCGCGGCCGTGTACTTAATAATCCTAATTCGATGTAGGTATACAGTTCACGGAATCAAGTCCGTCTGTCAACCATCAGATAAATAATCAGTGTTAATTTATTTGAGGGAGTTTTGATTTAGAGTTAAATTCTGAATTATTTTTGAATTTATTTTTTTATGTTGAGCTGGACTTTCTTGCAATTCGTGCGGGATGCTTACACATTTAAATATTTTCTGAGTTGATTTTACAATATTCTTTTTGCAATAAAATTGTGGCAATAAGAAACTTCCGAAAAGAAAAGGGATGCTATAAAATATTACAAAAGCTAACCCATGTAAGTTCATAATTGTCTAATTCCAATAAACTTGTTCCCAAAGATACTTGTTGCAATTTACTAGTGATGGTTGCAACAAATTTATTACACCAGAACACTTAACGAATGTGTAGATGCAATATGATTTCAACAGCGGGCACATAATCCGGTCTTATTAGATTATATAGATTTAACATACTTACAGCGGGCACATAATTCGGTCTTATTAGATTATATAGATTTAACATACTTACATTTATACACAAGCGCGTACGATTATTAATGCTGAATGAATTTTGAAACAATTAACCAGCCAATCCGTATAGACTGACCAAGAACTCCCGACTCCTCCTTTTTACGTCATGCTTGCTTTGTAAGGGCAAGTCTTATGGTGTTAAATTTTTAAATAACATCTAATAACACAATTTTGACTGCAGGAAAGTTTCAGTTCATGAAGGCTGCCAGAAGGTGATTCTGATGCTGTCCAGTTAACCCTGGTATAGACTAAAAAAAGAGGTAAGTGTAAGATAGTGAAAGGACATATATATTCACAAAATTATTGAGTTATAAGATAATATCAAAAAGGCCTCTATTTTCCTTGTGCCCTTTTAATAAGCGAATGAACTTAAACCAGAATTTGTGTATAGCCTTATGGAATAATTGCCAGTAATCAAATTCAGGAGTGAATATAATGGGCTATCCTATTGTTGAGTTAATGGCGTCAGATAATTCTTTTCACAAAACCAATATTTGTTCAACAATTTAAAATCGCGCTTTAATGAGGATAGCTTGTTCCTAGCAGCTCCCTGCAATTGTATCCATGTAAACACACACACGTTCCTTCCAGAACACAACATGGTATTTGATTCAAAAGCACGCGTTTACCCTGTAACTGGATGTTCTAACAGCTTTCATCTGGTTATAAACATAATTCTTTTATCTATGGCTTTAAACTGTTCTCTGGGTTAAAATCCTGGTAAAATGTCATTAACACGAATTACACACAAATATTCAGCAGTTGGTTCTTGTAATCGCGTACGATCTTGACCATAACTAGATAGCAAAAATATATCACAAACCAGAAGCTGATTTACTGACAGATTTACTGACAGAACTGACAGAGAAACATACACAAGTAATTAATGCTTTAGAGTGATCTCCGATTAAATGAGGTCAATAAAATCAGTAACGATCAGAGGAAATCCAGAGCAAAATTGTTATCGTTAGCGGTACAGCTTTTTAAAACTGTACGTCCTGGATCAAACAGGATATGCAATTTGATTTAGACAAAAAGACCTGTAAACTAATGTTTTTAAAACGTCCGTAAAGAGGTCTCTCAAATTAGGAACAGACGTCAGATTATGGATTAAACAAAGCCAACAAACGCAGTAAAGATCAGAGGAAATCCGGAGCAAAATGTTATCGTTACAGCTTTAAGCATTTTATACTGTACATCTTGGATCAGGAGGACAAGTTACTTTTTAAACAAAAAGATCTCTTTTAGAGCGTACATGCAGATTAATTGATTGATGGCTTGACTGGTTGCTTTCCATAGAGATCAGTGAACACATTCGCACCTTTGGTCTTTAAGGAATTTTCTTCATAATGAGAAACAATTTAAGCTAAGTACCTTATCTTTTGCCTCACCATTTGTACCTTTCACTGCAAAGTGCCACCAAAACAAAATGACATTGAATAAATCAATAAACAGATTTGCTGAACTTGCTGTTGCAGAGGAGGAGTTTTTATCGACCAGACCATTATAGCCACTGTGGACCAGAAGAATCCCCATTTACACGAAACACACTAAGGATTGAGAAAAAGGATCCAATCCTGTGGAGAAAAAAACAGTTATCTGCGGAGAATATTTGGGAACAAATGTGTGCAAATCACTACTCAGACGTCTTGAATTCGTTCATTTCAAAACGGGAATGGAAGACGATCAAAAGCCAATCCACCAGACTGTGGCCTCGCGAGCCTAACTGTATATGTAGGTCAATCGATTCTGTTTAAAATGTACGTTTTACGAAGTCTCTTGTTCATTTTCTTATTTCATTTTGTATTTAACTTCTCGTTGGTCGTCTTATAGAAAGTGGATGTATTTGAGCTTTATAAACAACATTTCTACAAAACGTATACAAGAGTGTGTACTAGATCAACTGATATGACATACAATCGTTGAATTGGTGGGCACATTAGTGAAAGAAGACGCTGCATTCTGCTTAGCATTATATGTACATACAGATCTGTAGATGGGATGAAATAAATAGCTGGAAAATAACCTAATGCACTGAATAAGGCCATTTCCCCTTTTATCTTCTCTCAAAACAAATACGATTATTAAATGTAGCAGTAATTGTTTCTTTTAATCACATACAATATTGACAAACATAAAGCAGACAAGAATACATAATCACAAATGCTTTAGAGCTATTTCCGATTAGTCTAAGCTCTTAAAAACAGTAATAAATAGTGGGAATGAGAATAAGAAAGCATACCAGTTTTATTAACAGTATAAACTGTACTTCTTAGGTTAGGAAAAACAATATTTTTTAAATTAACAGACTATGCTCTAAACTGTTTGCTGAAAAGTTTTTCCTTTATTATGGGTGGCTGGTTGCTTGATTCATCGATTGTTTTCAATTAATCGATGTCTTATGTGTATCAGGATTAATCGGAAACAGTATTTACATATATGACAGAAAATCAATAAATTTGATGTTTTAATGTAAAAACGCTGTGACAGACGAAGCGACCAGACCATTACGCCGTTGTAGAAGTAAAGAGTCCTAGATAATGAGACTACCCAGTAAGGATTGCAAAACAGGGTAAAATTTAGCTTAGGCCTATAGAAGAGTTATCGGTGGAGGAATTGGAGAACAAAGAGGTTACAGAGACTAAACTGGACACTCTATTAGAATCGAGTTATCGACAAACATATCAGGTTATTTAGACAACAATTGAGACAGTTAAAATGCAGAAATATGTTGCATAAAATCAGTCGGAACACATGCAAGATGCAATTTTTGCAAAGCTGCATACACGTCCATTCAGACACGAGACATGAGCAGACAATGTCCGTTCAGACACGAGACATGATCAAACAATGTCCATTCAGACACAAAACACGAGCAGACAATCTCCATCCAGACACAAACCACGAGCATACAATGTCCATTCAGACACAAAACATGTGCATACAACAAACCACGTGCACACAATGTCCATTAAGACACAAAACACGAGCAGACAAAGATAGATTCCAGAAAACATAAAACACATCAAACTTAATACCATAAAATCTGTTTGTCTAAATGACTGATACGCAAAATGCTAAATGCATTATTCGGCACATCGTCACGAGTGTCGTGACCAGACGTACGGCATAAACACCCAATCAAACCAAATTGATGTCTTATGAATATTCACTTTCAATGTATCTGAGAAAGACATTTTAATATATCGATCAGTAGGTATCAATTAATTTCTCTTTTCATTCTCGTCGGAGAAAATAAAATCATTTACTCTGTCGTCGACACTTTTGGTTCAACTATATCCGGTCGAAGATAGACGATCATTGTGGGATGGTTTTACTCGGGACTCGGTTTTTATTATGCTCTCTTAGTAAATTGGCATGGTTATCAATTTTTGTCTTTTTTATCATAAAAGCCTTTTATTACATCGCATGGTTCTCACTTCTAATTCATACTTAACAGCTCACCTATTTTGAAGGACCAAACACCTGTGAAAAAACACAATCAAACAAATCCAATCTGATAATACCAATGCTTTAAATCATCCCTGTAGATTAGTTCTTCGTGTTTTGTGTCAGTTCAACTCACACCACCATTCACCCCAGCAACTCTCAGGGGATACAATTATAATGTCAAGTAATAATGTATGGCATAATACAAATAAATATACAATACCTCACAGCGATAATCACCGGATTGAGCATGTCTGGACTGTCGTGAAAATCGCCTTGAGGTATAATCTATACAATAATATAGACCATGCTTTATGTAATTGGGAAATATAAAAAAAGATTGGATCGGGGAAATATTCAAATAGATTGGATCGAGTTAAATTGGTTTGCAGTTTGTAATGTATATGTAACAGTTTGTTCGAGAAACGGTTGTGGTCTAATTCAGCTATTATGTGATAATATGATTTAATTCAGACGACGTTCAATGACGTCAGCTAAGATGGATTTCCCCACAGGTCATGGTTAGGAACTGACACATTTAAATGTTCGTTTGATGGAATTATTTGTGTTTTGTGCCATAATCAATCAGTAAACGTTGTCAACTTTTCATGACCAGGTTTTTCTCGAGCAACTGTTTGGTTATACAGGCAAATACATCGATTTCACTTGATATGGACATTATTTTAGGTCTTGCTAAAATTTATGATAGTAGATAAAACATTGCAGTGATTATGAACGCCCATTGGAAGGCTAACGGACCCCGGTCACCGAGTTTAATACATTTGGTGAGAATCGACTTTATATACTCTGTCCATATATTTGATGAGGAAGCGTCCGACAGCCGTTAAAAACAGATAGTGGCTTGCTGAAGACACAAACTGGTCTGCCGTGGCAATGCAGGTAATCCAATTTTATGTGACTGCTTTGTTGTTTCGATTTATTTTGATTGTGTTTACTGAAAGCAGGTCGCTGTCAGTTAGAAAGGATCAAGCATAAAATCCAGCCCAAGTAGTGCGGATGTTAAGTCAGTAGGGACGGTATAAAACCGATCAATAGAATAGAGTTTACGAGAAGCGTCTCTTAAAGCGATAAGCGATAAGCCTTACCATATCATCGATTACCATCAGTACGCTATATTTTCGGTAAGCAACTTATATGACCGTTTGTTTGTCGGGTAAGGTCATATGTAAAGCATAGTCGGTCTTGAATGTAATAACCAATAAATCATAATGAGACGCAATGTGCATAAAGCGATACCTGTACTGAGTTTATCTTTGTATTCGTATTGTTTGCTTATTAGATATTTGCCTAGTATTTCAGATCTGTATTTTGATAACAATTAATCGATGTGAAACATGACCACATTGTCATTGTGGGTATTACAATTTATCGGATATCTGTCATATATCACATGTCTGTAGTTTGTATTTAAATCAGTTGTTGGTGTAAAGGGTTCATCTGTTCGAGATATCTCCACGAAATGGGCTCTGAACTGGTTTGTCGTTATGACTCATTACACTTCATTTTACACTCTAGTTACAGTATATCTGTATTGGCGTCCCATTTGAGTTAAGTCAGATTTTTAACACATACATCTTCCTGTTGCAGTAACCGTTTCCATTCTATTTTTTTTTTATTCCAGATTTCCTAGAGAGGAAGGATTGGTGTTTTGTAACAATGTTAGGGGGTTTCTTAATAGTAATAACAAGATGAAGTGATTTTTTGTGGGAACGTTTTTGTCGTTTTTTGTTTGTTTTTTTTTTTCACTCTTCAGACTACATTCGGCATGAAAGAAGGTGATCGAAGTAAAGTGCTGGAGCCTCAACTATATGGCCTTTATAGTATTCCGAATCTGGTATAATAAAATCCAAAATCCTCAAATCAGACAGCTAGTCCTTCAGAACATGTCTTTCCTTTGAAACATTTAGGTGATAAAACACTAACCAAAAAGCCAGTTCATTAACCTATCGTGATCGACCGTATACCATTTTGGACCATTTTACCTGTAATTATCTCAACAGATTAGTATCAGGTGCTTTAAGTTTTAGTTAAGTTAACCATTTTGGTTCGCATTAGTAAAAAGCTTTAGCTTAGTCAGTCGTACAGCTGTCAACCGTAGAACAGCTGAGTCTGTAATTCCATAGATCCGTAAAACTGGTTAGGTCCAAATAAAGGTGTATTCTACAGACAGTTGAAGGTTTTCGGCCACTGAACTTTAATTCGTTAATGAAAATATGGCATTTAGCCAGCATTAATGCATTCTCGTAGAACATATAGATAGCGCGAATAGCGCGTAAACCAACCCGCTAAACTATATACATACTGTGAAATACATTTTATCAATGCGACTAATAGCAATAAATATCATGGAGTACAATGGCAAGGATCAAACATCCAGACCACGAAAAAAACATTTGTATACACTACACTACACATATGCATATAAATTAACACCAACAACAACATCTACTAAATAAAAATAAAGTCATATCAAATAAATAATAAATGGAGGGGGAGGGGGGGGGGGGG
>JAVFBW010014558.1:0-18901 GCA_034783835.1 Mopalia ciliata
CCCCCCCCCCCCCCCCCCCCCCCCCCCCCCCCCCCCCCCCCCCCCAAACTTTAACAACCACATGTCTTATGGTAAAGTTTCGGAAGCAAATAGCTATCGTGTTGATGTTGCATAGGATGGATGTACAAAACAGAAATGCCTTAGAGCATGTTATATATCTCAGCCATAAGAAAGTAAGATAAACAGGCACATCCCCCAAACACGTTACACTTTCTGTATTTAGGATAACAGTCTGTGGGACTTGACAATGGACGGACAGATCATGTCCTGGGCTACAGAGAGACCTGAGGATTGGCAGCTAGGTGGCAAATGTGAAGCCTTTTTCTGGGGGAGTGGCCGTCATGGACAGATGTGTGAGGGAGGCCGAGGATCAAATCTACCAAAGAAAGTGGAATCATTTTCTTGTTCTCAACAGGTCAGAAAGACTTTTTATCAAATAATTTGGACACTAAATAACTTTTTCTAAATGCGTTGTTATCTACATAATTAAAATATGTGTTTGGAGAGGACCCAAAACTATGTGTTGGGTGTTTTTTATGAAATAAATATAGTGTTGGTATTCTTTATTTTGTAGGTGATATGTGGTCAGAACTGTACCTTTATGATCCAGGCTAGTGGAACAGTGCTGGCCTGTGGTGAGGGTAGTTATGGTCGACTTGGACAGGGTAATTCTGATGATATCCATACACCTACAGCTATCTCTGCTTTACAAGGTATACCGTTTCTCTGTAAAATAGAAACATTTCAAGTCAGACTATTTAAACTTCAGTTTAAGTTACTGTCAAAGGAATGTAAGCATTTGATGGTAGTGATGCTGTGCCTATTTACTGTTGGACAACTTCACCACTATATCAGGGACATACCTGTTACTCATTTAGCATGTCAAAGAGCAGTTTCACTGAAATGGGAAATTTATAGTGAAGCAGCACCCGGGTGTGATGGATCTTGGTGTGTTACAGGTTATGAAGCATCCTTATCACAATTCAAAGTAATACTTTGATACCAAGCTAACAAAAAAGCAATCTTTTCTCTATGTTTAAATAATCAAGTGCTGGTGAGACCTAACATTCTTTCCTGAGAAACTCTGATTTGACCTCACATGTTGTGGCTCAGGCAATCGCGGGGGTGGTTTCTACGAGGTTTTGTACAATGTGAAATGAACAATCCGTCATCATATAAGTGAAATACCCTTGAGTACGACGATAAACGCCAATGAAACAAACTGATCTCATGAAACATGACCTGTTTCTCATGAAATCCAACCTTTGTTTATTACAAACAGATGTTAGCTTATAAGCCTTTTGTTATTACATACAGATCTATATAACAGTAGTATAGGGTTGTATAATATGTTTTGTTTCACAGGTTTTGTAGTGACTAGGTTGGCCACCTCAGTTGGGTCAGACGGTCACAGTTTAGCTGTCACTGAGAGTGGTGAGGTGTTCAGTTGGGGTGATGGGGATTATGGTAAACTAGGTCATGGGAACAGTGACCGACAGAGAAGACCCCGACAGATAGATGCTTTGCAGGGAGAAGAGGTTATTCAGGTGAAAATACTTTTCTTTATCTTCTCATTTGTATCAGAATTTCCCACTTGAATTATTTTATAGTTTAAATTAGTGTCTGCAAATAATCTGCTTATGCGCCCTTTTTTTTTTTGCACAAGGTTTTTTTATACTCTCAGAGTCATATTAGTGAAATTAGTATTGTGCCAGCTTAAAAGGTAAGACAGCTGATCTTTCTTCCATGTACTAAAACAGGATCGAGTCTCCTTTTTCCATCTTTGGTATATAGCACAATTAAATTGAAAACTGTTATTCTCTACGTTGAAATTTAAGATATGCAGTACTTTCGTCTTCAGAGGCATAATCAAATTGACTCAAGAGACTCCCAAGTTTACTCTCATTAAAATGTTAATATTATATTGAAGTTATTGTTTATAATCATATTTTATCTGCAGGGATAGAAAAGCTTTGATCACTTCTGATCCAGTATACTTTTCTGCTGATTTAGAAAATACAATCTTTCTCTATCAATCTGATATGTTATGTTGTAATGTGTGTTTTTAGATTTCCTGTGGTTTCAAGCATACATCTGTAGTCACTTCTGATGGTAAGCTGTTTATGTGTGGTAATGGAGACTATGGCCGTCTGGGGTTAGGCTCTTCCCAGGCCAGTAAGAAAATACCAGAGAAAGTTACAGCACTGGAGGCCTTTCAAGTTGGCTATGTAAGTTATTATTTAGACTACACAAACAAGAGTAATACCAGGCTCCATGTAAAGCAATGATATCCAGTTAAATATACAGACAAGGCAGTTTGCTTTAGTAACCCGCAATTTCTGACGCTTTGCTGATGCTATTCACTTCCGTCTCAACAAAATAAAAGCAAGCATTTCATCATTTTGGCCAAAAATGTTTGATAATTTTATACAATTGTGCCACTATTGCACTAGATGATACACATTTAGTTTACAAACTAGTGAGAGAGGGAGCATGTGGGAAGTCACATGACCTCTGTTGTCATGACAGCAGGGCTGTGATAGATCTGAATGTCAGAATAACCTAATTTGATTTGAAGTTTGAAATTGTTGTGGTCTTATATGCATTTAATTACCTTGTGGGCTCCATTTTCTGGATTAACAATGGCTGATTCTTCAGCACAACAATCATTTCACATATAACAAGATTTGTTTTGGTTCTTTTGTATATTTTAAGAGTGTATATTTTTTCTCAATTTGTGCAGGCTTCTTGTGGATTGAATCACACATTATGTATGTCAGTTGATGGTAGTTCAGTGTGGTCGTTTGGTGATGGTGATTATGGTAAACTAGGTCTTGGTAACTCCACATGTAGACCTGTGCCCACTAAAATTGACTCCCTAGCGGGGTACAGCATGAAGAAGGTGTTAGCTGGGGCCCAATTCTCAGTGGCTCTCACTAAAGATGGGAAAGTCTTCACTTGGGGACAAGGTAATAATTCCGTTCATTAATGAGTCAGATTTTTTTATGGATTTGTGATGTTTTGAACTCTTGAGTTATTTCGTTTCCATCATTTTCTTATCTGTGTATAACATGTGTTGTGTAATTCTTTTCTCCTCGGACATTTGGAAGTTGTTCTCTTTTCCTTCAATGGGATGTCGACAGATAGACAGATATCTTTTTTTTTAAATTTAATTTTAAGGGGTGTTTTTTTTGTCATTTTTTGTTTTGTGTTTGTACAATGTTTGTATCCTTTAAATAATTTTTTCTTTCTTAAGATGCATTAATTTTAAAAAAATTAGCTTTTTTTGTTTCCAAAAGTGACCTTATTCTGTTTCTAATATTACACATCGCTGTTTCTGAAAATTCACATATTTTTTAATTGGCTACCTGTATTTCATTTACCCCAGACCGTTTCATTGGACAGCCTGAATCTCGGTATCGTTATCACAATCGCCCTCAGTTGGTCAGTACACTCTCTAGTTTCTTTATCGAAGATATTGCTGTGGGAGCTGAACACACTTTAGCCTTGACTAACAGTGGTGAAGTGTGGGCCTGGGGGACTAACACAGATGGACAGTGCGGCCTAGGACACAGCTCCACTGTTAGAGAACCGCAGAGAGTAAAAGAATTATCAGGGAAAAACATCAAGCAGGTTAGTTATTTGTTTCATACATCTGAAAATCTAGAAATGTATAATGATTTTATTAGAATCGATTGAAATGTATGGACTTATTCAAGTAACCTGACCATGAAGTTTGTTTCTTGGTATCTTTAAGGTATAGCATTAGAATTGTTTTACAAACAGTAATGAGAAGAAACACAATTTTTTATGACTGTTATTACCTCAGACCAAGGTTCTCATACTATATATGTGTGGTAATCTAGTAGATTGTGTTCAGTCCTCTCCTCATTTTCATGACTTAAATTCCGATCACTGGTTTTCAAACACTTAAGAAAGTTACGTGACTGACTTAAAAGCGTCTTAATTAACCTTCAGACAGGTATCTGGAGATGCTCTTTTCTTAAAGTTATTGACGAAATATTGCTCTTTAATTTTAACATTCTGTATCAAAAAAATACAGAAAAACAAGTGAAAATAATGAAATGTTCGGAAATTGGTGTTGTTCAAAAACTGGTGATCGGATGATATATTGTAAAAGCTGACTTTGTGATTTATGTATATTTTTAGATCTCAGCTGGTCGTACTCACAGTGCTGCATGGACGGCCCCTTCATCTCCTGCCCGTATTCCTGGAGTCCCCTCCCCTCTCCAGTTAGGTTGGCCCGAGGCTGTACCTCCACAGTATCATACACTCAAGGGTTGTAGGATAGAGGCTATCAGAGGCCGACTCAAACTACTACACCATTTCTCTGATCTCATTTACTCTTCATGGAGACTGCTTAATCTTACTCCACAGCATCACCAGGTAGATTGTTACATGTGATTATTGGGTTATGTTTCCAGAGAAAATCATTACCAAATAATATGGAACCATCTTAGTCAAATATAAATATAAAGGAATGGTTTTTTTTTTATTATAAAATTTGAACCGTCTAATTATATTACATTTAACATACCATCCTTTTTTTAAATCTAAAAAACATAGTTTAGAAATTGATTGTAAGGAGACATATATTTTGATATTGTTTTGTTATGGTGTGAATTATTGTCTTTGTTTCCAGAAGACAAGGGCAGAGTTTGACAAAACTGTCAAGAGTGTAGTTGTTGGTCCACTCCGCGCTCTCCTGTCTCCTAGAGTTTATACCTTACCCATGGTGCGAGCTATTGGAAAAACCATGGTCCAGGGAAAGAATTATGGTCCACAGGTCACTGTTCGTAGATTATCAACAAGGTACTTATGACAGGATATGCTACCCCTGGTATAACGGTATGATAAATACATCAATCAAAGAAATAATCAAACTAAATATTTATTTGTTTTCAGCTCATTATAGAGAGTGGAAAAACAAAGGAATGAATCTTAATGGAATCTCATTTTGGACCGCTATTTTTTATGATTTTTATATTTTTATGTGGATCTATCAGATGTTAAGGCAAATTCATATTGTCTTATATTTGTTTTAGGGGTAAAAAATGCAAGCCTATATTTGTGCAAGTAGCTAGACAGGTGGTGAAGATGAAAGCGGAAGAGCTCAGGCTACCTGCTAGAGCCTGGAAGGTTAAACTCATAGGTGAAGGGGCAGATGATGCTGGAGGGGTGTTTGATGATACTATCACTGAGATGTGTCAGGTAAATACTATGGTGTCATTTGGTCAATTTTATCTGCTGATGCAGTGCTCTGAATGGTTAGAGCGATGCTCTTCTCTGCAATAACTTGCATATAGGTAAAACCCGCATCATTCTTGTGTTGATGTTACCTTCACTGATTATTACAGCTCATTAGTTCATGTGGTATGTCCTTGCTTTTACATCACGGGCAGTTGGAGGGAGCTTCATGTTGCCCTGGTGCTCTCAGAACTCAAGGGGAACAGGAAACCAATCTGTTTGTGGCGTCTGTATCGCATCCTGTTGTTGTTGACCTGTATTTGTCTCGTCCTGTCTTTGTTTGTTGCCAGTGGTGTCGAGGGTGGTTTCCTTCACGTATTGGGCTGGCACGTCGTCATATAAGTGAAATACCCAAGTACGACATTAAACCCCAAACAAACAAACAATCGCTTTTACATCACATTTATCAGGTAATCTTCTCTGAACCAAAGCAGCTTTCCATAGAGTAAACTATTATTATTTTATGCATGGATATGATGATGAGAATATATTTGTATTGAAATCATTGAATGTTGTAGGAGCTGGAGACTGGAACTGTGCCCTTGCTAATACCAACACCCAATGCTAAGAATGAGACCGGAAACAACATGGACAGGTAAAATTGTCTATTACATTCAACTTTCAACATATGGCATTCAAAGTTTCACTTTTGCACCAAATGTGATTTAAATTTAATAAAACTTTCAGTAATGCAGTGCTGTCCGGCCATGAGCAGTTTGTCCAAAACTGTGTTAGGTGTTATTTTTGTCCTGTATGTGGTACAGGACTAACATTATTTATACATTACAACACTTCACATTGTAGTGGCCAAATGGTTTATGTGTTGACCTCCTAATCCTACTTTGATGTACTGTGAGTCCATCTGTTGACCAGCAGGGATGTGAGTGAGTCTCACAATCTGCAATCGCTGGGTATTTTTATGAGGTTTCCTATGGTCTCACTGTATTTAAGCAAGGAACAATGAGAAATGGACAATCCCTCATCATTTAAGTGAAATGCCATTGAGTACAATGTTAAACCCCAATCAAACAAACAAATTCCAAGGTTGATTTAGTGTGGCTAGTTACTATTTGTGCTTACTTTTGCCATACCAGTGAAATAATCTTACAAATAAGCATTTCATTACATTCGTACATAATAGCTACATCTATCTATACTAGATACCATTCACACAGTCGTACAGTGACATCTAATCAGCTGCAAGACATGGCCGTGTTTTCTTTCTCGTTAATTCCTGTAAAATGTGATGGTTTGTTTCAGATTTCTCCTAAACCCAGCTATGGCATCTGATGATTTACTGTACCTGTACAAATTTCTGGGTATATTATTGGGGGTAGCCGTTCGTACGAAGAAACCATTGGATCTTCATCTGGCTCCATGTGTATGGAAATTACTGGTGGGCATTCCACTAAGGCTCGAGGATATAGAAGAGGTTAGAGATTGTTTCATTAATACTGTCTTCATTTATTAAAGTGCAAGAAAGTTAAAATCTAATTACACAAATCAATAGCGGAAATTATCCAACAGGGCATTAGTATATTAAACATACTCTAATGTGCTATGAGCTTATATAACAATGTAACAATAAGTAATGCAGATTAGGCAGAAAATGAAACAAAATAAGTAGAAAATATATTATTCAGATTTCTCATTTCTTCAAGGCAAAGATAACTTTAGGTATCGCTCAAAAGGTTTTGGGTTTTTTTTTTTTTTTGTCCACATGTGTTGAATTAAGTTCTTTGCTTTAGCCTTAATTTCTTTAAACTGCAGTTTTTTGTACTGATGATATTCACTTTGTATTTGAAGGTTGACCATGTGTATATTCAGACTCTCCGTGGTATTAGAGACATCCATGAAAGTGGGGTGAATGAGACTACTTTCCAAGAGGTAAAAATCTTAATGGATCAATATTCTACTCAACATTGCGATCTGTTTATGTCTATAGTAAATATTGGAAGCTAAAATTGAAAGAAAACAAAATTTAATGGACAACCTTACCTTAATCTTCTTTGATGTTTGTGAGACAAAAAGAAAAGCTTAACAAAACATTATAATACAAATCAGTAAGGTAACATTGTTTGTGGTTGAGGAATGAACAATTTTCATTCTATAAATATATTCGAAATGTATTGTTATTCAAAAGTCTTTCTTATATGTTGTTGTTACAGTACATACCACTGGAGTGCTTTGAAGGTCAAACAAGTGATGGTAGATCAGTAGCTGTTGTACCAGGAGGTAAAAACATTCCTCTTAGTTTTGCCAATAGGAGACAGTATGTAGAGGCAGTTATGGAATACAGACTACAGGAATTTGATACTCAGGTAAATTAGAAATCTGTATATTCAATGGTTTGGGATAACACAGTTAAAAGATGATGAAAATACAATTAACACAATGTTATTGTCCACCACTACTATAGTAGGGGGGTGGGGGGCTGACTTAGAAATTTTACTTGTGGTCCGTCGGATTTTACTTGTGGTCTGTCGGTCACAAATGTTTGTGTACACACTAGCTTGAAAACAAATTAACCGATTAACTTCAAACTTGGTATGTAGCTTCCTCTTGTTAAAACAATGAATATTGCATTTCACCAAATTCTGTTAAACAAGATGGCCATTATTACATAATTTTAGAATATTCATGCCTGTAAGTGTTGTGAACACAATAAATAGAGAATCAATTCACAGATTAATTTTAGACTTTGATGATAGCTTTCTGCTTTTAAAACAATGGATAAGACTGAATTTCAACAAGTTCCGTAAAACAAAATGGCTGCCATTGCATTATTTTACAATATTACTGTATATGTTGTGAACCCTACAACTCTGTAACAAATTCACAGATTAACTTGAAACTTGAAATATCATCTCATCCTATTAAAATAATAGATGGGATTCAATTTCATCAAATTCCGTAAAACGAATGGCCGCCAATGCATCTTTTTACCATATTCACGCCTATGTGTTCTGAACATGATTATTTTCAGATCAAATTCACAGATTACCATGAAACCTAGCAGTTAGCTTCCTACTACTAAGACATAGGATGGGATTGCAATTCATCAAATTGCACAAAGCAATATGGTCCCCATTGCATAATTTTTCAATATTCACCCCTACATGATAATTTTGAGAACAAATTCACTGAGTTACTTCAAACTTTTATGGTAGCTTCCTCCCTTTAAGACAAATATTGGGATTTCATTTCTACAAATTTTGCCCCCAAAAATAGCAGCCATTGCATAATTTTAATATATTTCAAACTTTGCAAATAGTTTCCTTAATTTAATAAACCAATAGCATTGCATTTCATTTGATTCTGCAAACAAAACTGACCAACACTCAAATTCATCACTTCAAACTTTGCTTTTTCTGTTAATACCATAGATGTGGTCTTATTTCACTAGATTTCACAACAAATATGGCCAACATTGCATATCGCACCAAAATGGTGATAAACACTATAACTTTTACTCTTCGGTTCTCTGAAGAAAAAAAAATAGTTCTTAAACAAAAGAAGAAAACGGTTATTTGACTGGGATTATGAGCACATATTTTTAAAAAAATCCTCTAATGGTGAACCTACTAGCTACTCAGCTTGTTTAGAAAAGATTACAGTTCAGAATATATTGCAGTAGTCGATACATGCAGGATCCATGATCTCCTAAAGTCACCCACCATCCTGCCAAATGCTCCCGATTCACTGGTCTGCTCTTGGCTGACTCCCACAAAATTATTTCAAATTGGAATTCTTTAAAATCCTAGACTATTTTCACACCTTTTCCATTTGATGTAATGATAGCTAATATGAATAGTCTAAACATCATTGTTAGTTGATGTGAAAGGACTACAACAAATATTTGATTTGTCAGTTTATCACTTGATTTTCTATGTAACAAATTACAGATTTTGGTGAACTGCTTTTACTGCATCACTCGTCATTGTATGTTCAACAAGAATTCAGATTAAACAGATTTTTCCTTTGATTCTCCTGATTGTAGTCTGCTGCGATCCGTGAGGGGATATCATGGATCATTCCTGTCCCTCTGTTATCTCTACTGACTGCCCAGAACCTAGAACAACTGGTGTGTGGCATGGAAGAGGTCTCAGTCGAGGTACTCAGGAAAGTTGTCAGGTAAGATATCAAATTAAAGTATCTTAGTTACAAATACAGGGCCATTGGAAGTTGTCGGGTGAGATAAAATATATTTAAAAAGAAAAAATATGTGTCTTCTCAACAGCAAATACATGTGTAAATGGTTGTTGGAGTTAATAACGTAGTTGAAGTTAAATGCTATAATTCAAGTATTGATCGTGTTGTTATTAGTCATCGATACTAATCTAAGTAGATTGGGTCCAAGAGGATATATGGGGTATATTTTTGTGGTTTGCCTGTTGAAGAATTTTTTCATCTAATTTTTACTATATGTGTATTTATTTTTAACATATAAATGCATAGAAATGTATCAACTGTATTTCTACCACTGTACTGTAGGTACCGCGGTATTGAAGAGACTAACCAGAATGTACAGTGGTTTTGGATGATCCTATCCAAGTTCACCAATGATGAGAAGATTCAGTTTATGAGGTTTGTGTCTGGCCGGACACGCCTCCCAGCTGACCCGGCTGATATCTCACAGAGGTTTCAGATTATGAACTCAAACAGGGTAAGTATGACACTTCAGTTGTATAAATCAGCTGTAAATTGTTTAGTATATCCATATTACTTAACAAGAAACAAAAAGTAACTGTTTAGATGATTGCAAGATATATTGCATCATTCCAGAAGATGTCTTTGTAAGAGATTTTAAGTTAATTCCTTATGTATGTGACCCTGGGCCATGGTTTCATCATTTCTTTTGTCAGCCCACTAATCTGACTTGGATGTACCCCATACTGGTTCCAGAATTTCCGATATTTCTGTGAGTCACGTACATGATGTGGCCAGGAACAATGTGAAAGGGACAATCAATCGCCATATGAATGAAATACTCTTGAGTATGACAAACAAACAAATCTTATGAATGTACCTTAGGACTTGGAATCTAGTATCTATACTGATAAAGATAAATTGTTTTGAATATAGTTTATAGTTATGAGTCATATGTGGATGCTGACACAGAAAACAGGGTAGGTTCTCAGAGAAGTCGGAAGTCAGAAATTTCTTACAAGGCTTCCTCTTGTTTTTCTACCATGTGATTATAGAGTATGTGGAGTTAGAAATTTTGATACACTGTGATATATGTGGAATATGCTCGAATACAATCTGAAACACCAATCATACAAACGAACAATCATTTTCCTTAAGCTTTGTTTTTATCGATCAAATTGATGGTAAAGTTGTCTATGAGACATAGACTACTATTGTTAATTTGTGACAATTTTATTCTTTTGCAGGCCGTTGACACCTTACCTACAGCGCAGACCTGCTTCTTTCAACTCCGTCTACCAAACTACTCTAGCATGGAAGTGATGGCTGATAAATTACGATATGCCATACAGAACTGTCGCTCCATAGATATGGACAATTATATGTTGACAAGAAATACTGAAGGCGGAGGAGGATCAGAAGAAGATTTAACACTTTAAAATATATTCCTGATAGCATTGGCATATTCTTTCAAGTTACCTGTATAGTAATAGTCTATCAATTAGGCTGAACATGTGCTTGAGCTTAGCCTGGTTCTGTTAGAGGACTGGACAGCTAAGGCTAAACTGTAAAAGGTGTTGTTTAATATATTTGCCTTAAAAGTAAAGTTATGGTGTAATGATGTAACAATGAACTTGTTGATCTCAATAAAAGTTATGAAGCGAACTGGTCAGTGTGTGTACTCTATTGAGTATTGCTAATCTATTCTACTGTCCATGACATATGATGTGCTAATATGATATTAATTTAAGTACCAATTGCCTTTCCATTGAACTATATCTTTCAAGATTATTTTTTGTCTTAAACTTGACACATTTGGCTATAGTGTGATTTGCATTTTTGCATTGTACTTTTATAATAATACTAATAAGATGTAGTTTTGAAAGTTTTTTTGTGGCTGTGCAGAAAATTTGTACCATTTTTTTTTTTTTTGCACAATTTTACTTCAGAAAAATGATTTTCAATGTGTTAATTAAAAGTTGTTTTTTAAGTGTTTTGCCAAAGAAAATGAACTTTTCAGTGACAACAATCTGCAGGACTATTTGATTTTGTTGAATTGTCATTCACTGCGGCCGCTGGACAATTTTGCGATTATATGTGTGAAATTTTTTGATTGCACAGTCAGAGTTACATCTGTGTATAGTTTTTGTAAGACTGTTATTGTTGATTGTGTGTCTGGATTTTTGTTAGAAAGCTGCTTGTTGTATTATAATTGTAGTAGCCTGGATATTACCTTCAGTTTTTATTTCAGAGAGTGACATATGTATAATAGTATGTTTGAGCTCTTTAACAGTTTATAATAATACTCTTGTGTTCATATTTTACACTAACAATGTACATCTTGATCACAAAACAAATTGTCTGTGATATGACCATTAGAAAAGTTGTTTTGAATGTTGTATTTCTGCATGTATTGAGTTGTGATATTTTGTTGTTTGTTTATTAGTCCCTCTTTATACGGATTCTGTTGCTCAGGGATTGATTGGTTCACTAAATTGAACCTGTAGATTTACCTTGCCCTAAACTAAATAGACAGAACATTTGGAAAGTTTTCAGCATTTCGTTGGTTCAGTTTATTTTATTTTTAAGTTGGGAGATGGGTATTCCAAAGGCAATTTTGAATACAGTCAAAATATACCTATTGAAGATTTTGGATGTCTGACTTTATTAATGTAGGTATTAGGGTACACTAGTATTATAAATTTAATAATGCCAAGTATCTCATCACTAACATCCCAATGAAACAATTTTGATAGATTCATAGACGTTGTCTTCAGTCAAAAACATGGGGCTTTGATGAATTCAACCCATATCTTTTAATTATTTGGACAAATTGTTAATGTACAAAACTTTCTCTTGCTTTGATTAACACAACTGGATTTATTTAGTCATTTGACTGATTCATCTTGTATTTCTTGTTTGTTTTATTTTTCACTGTAGTATTCTAACAATATGTTTTTGCTATGCTGCTCTTTGGACTTTGTATAACATTGTTAAGCTTCGTTTCACAAACTGTTCTTGGTTGAATGCTTTTTTGTTTTTTTTAATTACAAAATAAATATTTTATATTTATATGAGATTATTGAAATAAAGTCAGCTGAGCTGTTGATGTTTCAGAGTGTTTGAGAGTGAAGCTAACATTTCTTTCTGTTTCAAAATAAGTAGTGATAACACTATTGCAAAAACTGACTGAAACCTCTACATTGATTCCAGGAATAAAATTAACTGCCCTATAACAAAGAATCTGGCATTTACTTCAGAAAAACACACTGCAGCTGTTTATATTGAAAATATTGTTTTATGAATGTGCCGTTTCTCTTGGCTTCTCTATGCATAATTTTTTATTGAAACTAGAAAAGCTTTTGGACCATTTATTTTAATACATATAAGTTTCTGTTAATTTGGTTTAAGACCACCAAGAAAAAAATTTAATGAAAGATTGTAAGGAACAACAAAAGACTATTGTCCAATAAACTGATTTACTTTTAACAAATCATGCTTTACTTTACAGCCAGTTTGTGATTAATCTTTCAATATGGTTGGTGGAAGATGACTTTTGAACAGAGCTTATTTGTCTAACTGGCTTGTCCTTGAAGTGAGCTGGGTGAAGTCCACTATACAAATTCATAAATGACAATAACTTCTACGTTTACTTACCAGAGGCTATTTATATACAAATCTTTTTTGTTATAGACGCTGACAAAAGAAGTCACTTTAATCCAGGATGGCGAATTAAAAAACCTCTATTAACTGTTTCTAGTCAAGATCTTTATACAGAGTTTAATTGGTTTCAAAGAAGTAGACAGTGAGTTAAACTGCATCAGTCTTAGATATGACTCCGACATCTAGTCTAAAACACACCTAGGCTAAATCCACAGCGGATTTAAACAAAATGATTTGTATATGTAAGTAGCCGTTGATCAGTGAACGTATCATTTTGATAGCAACTTGCAGATAATATAGACCTGCTTGATCAAACTTAGTTTGTAGGTTGCTCATATTATAAAGGTAAATGGCAAATTTTGGTCATTTTTGAAAATAATGTTTAAATCTGTCTATGCCCTCTTCTGGGGATCTAACATGATCAATACTGTACAACTTGAGCTTCAGAAGCCCTCCAAATAATGTGTATCTATCTCTTTTCTTTTTGAATGTTGTACATAAGAGGAATTGTCTGGCTTTGTAAGCTGTTCCTGAAGCTACATATTTTTTTTCTTCTCCATTCCTGTTTTTTCTTTTTCTCTTTCTCATATTCAATTTGTATTTTATTTTGTCTAACTTCTGATATTGCCAGACGTGATACAGTTTCATGCATTTGATCTTACTTATTTATGTATTGTTGCTGAATGTTTTAATGTTGCTGTTGACAGCCATTTATTTTAAACACAAATAAACCATTCTTCAACAGCCAATATCGATAGATTTCGTACTGCTTTCAATTTTGTCAAGTCGCATTTACTTAAGCTGAATGGGTGGAACGAAGGAGCTCTATGTTGCCTTGTTGCTCTCAGATCTAATTGGGCAACACAAAGCGGACCTGTTTGTTGTTGCCTTACCAGGTTTTCTTCCAGTCTTCCGCCAAAATCAAACACTACACATGCTATGATGTTTTAGATCACACCACGATTTAATTAAAATAACTTTATGAAAAGAGTTAAAACGCTTATCCATCAATAGTCTGTTCAAATAATTATCACTACTGAACTGTAGCACACATTAAGACATGTTTAAAGCATACACATAGTTAATTTAGTTAAACGCCTAAAACATTTGTAGATTTGCAATACTTCAATGCTGAAGCATGTTTGTATAAAAATGACTGATCGGATATATGTATGGGGAAAATTACCTTTTCGTAGATAGCATAGTTGTACACATTTTTCGTTTGATAGAATATACATTAAAGTCACATTTATGAGTTATTGGTGACACATTTCTGTGGTTGGTACTCTAGATCATCGAGTAGCAATCCAGAGGTTCGCACTTTAATGCAGTAAAGGGATTATGTTCCATTGTCACTTGTAAAACTTTTATAGGTTTTTTTCAAGAGCCCAAATGTTTAAAGATAGATCTCAGGGTAGAATAAGATCTTTAACGATGTTTACTCTTTTCGAGGGATTGGCATACTTAACCCTAGACAGTAAAGAAAACATCACATACATTGAACAGTAGTGGGCCTATAATAGAACCTTGGAGGACACCCTACACACCATGTTTTTTATGTGGGAGTTCTTCTATTAACATCAACATTCTGGTGAGGATTGACTAATGACAGGATTGTAACCATCGGACACCGTTCCCTGAAAGACTAATTTTTTTACCAAATTCCGTATAACAAAATGGCTGCTTCGCGTCACCTCAGACTGTAACTTGTTTAAGAGGCATTTAGAAGCCGATGTACTAAACATGACACAAGGCTTTATGGATTACAGCTTCTGGTTTATTATGGGTGCAACGTTTCAATGTCTATTCAGACATCGTTTTCAAGCATATATGTCTGAATAACTTCCTCCTATAAAGACAGCAGATGGTATAGCATTTAACCAAATTTTGCAACACAATATGGCCGTTATTGCGTTATTTTCCTAAGTGGTAGCGAATGCGCTTCCTAAGTTGAATCTGCTTCGATTTACCGTTCACCGGATCAAGTCCGCCTGTTGACCATCAGGTATATGAGCGAGTCACATGTTGTGACTTCGGCAATTGCGGGGGTTACTTTTACGAGGTGTCCTCCCGGTTTCCCACCTTAATAACGCTGTGTACAGTGTGAAGTGGACAACCCGTCGTCAGATAAGTGAAATACCCTTAACAACGACGTTAAACACCAATCAAACAAACAAACAAGTGTTATTTTCAGTAGCAGGAGCTGTCTGAGCGGGGAAAACGAGAACTCGAAAACAAGTTCACTTATTTAGTCAATACTTGTTATCTTCATTTCATTTCTGTACTGGACACAACAGCTTTGAACTAAATTAACCGATTTTTGTCCACCACTACTATAGTAAGGGGGACTTACAAATGCTACTCGGTGTCCGTACGTCCTTCCGTCTTTCCGTCACAAATAGTTTTGAACACACTAGCTTGAAAACAAATTCATCGATTAACCTCAAGCTTAGTATGTAGCCTCCTCTTGTTAAGACAACGGATGGTATTGCATTTCACCAACTTCCGTTAAACGAAACGGCCATTATTACATAATTTTAGCATGTTCATGCCTATATGTGTTGTGAACACGATACGTAGAGAATAAATTCACAGATAAACTTCAAACTTGGTATGCAGCTTCTTCCGACGGATGGTATTGCATTTCTCCAAATTCCGTTCAACGCAATGGCCAATATCACATAATATTTCATATTCATGTCTATACAAGTTGTGAACACGATAAGTATAGATTACATACACCGATTAACTTCAAACTTGGTATATAGCTTCCTCTTGTTAAGACGGCGGATGGTATTACCTTTCACCAAATTCCGTAAAACAAAATGGCTGTTATTACATAATTTTAGAATATTCATGCCTGTATGTGTTGTGAGCACAAAAAGTAGAGAATAAATTCACTGATTAACTGTAAACTTTGAAGATAGCTTTCTGCTTTTAAGACAATGGATCAGACAGAATTTTGATAAGTTCCGCAAAAACGAAATGGCCGCCATTGCATTATTTTACAATATTCATTACTGTATATGTTATGTTTAACTCTGTAACAAATTCACAGATTAACTTGAAACTTAAAAATAGTCTCATCTTAGTAAAAGAACAGATGAAATTGAATTTCATCAAATTTCGGAAAACTAAATGGCCACCATCATATAAACTTATGTCATATTCACGTCTGAACATTTTTTTTTTTTTAGATCAAATTCACAGATTAACTTGAAACCTGGAAGTTAGCTTTCTAATACTGTTAACTTACATAGGATAGGATTGCTATCATCAAATTGCACAAAGCAATATGGTCCCCATTGCATAATTTTTCAATATTCACCCCTACATGTACATGATAACTTAGGTTAAGAAACCAATGGGATTGCATTTCATTTAATTCTACAAACAAAAATGGCCATCACTCAAATTAATAACTTCAAACTTTGCTTTTTCTGTGAATACCATAGATATGGTTGTATTTCACTAGATTTTACAACAAATTTGGCCAACGTTCCATATCACACCATAATGGTGATAAACACCATAACTTTTACTCTTTGGTTCTGTGAAGAAAAAAATAGTTCTCAAACAAAAGTAGGAAAAGGTGATTTGACTGGGGTTATGAGCATATATTTTCCCAAAAAGCCATTAGTGGTGGACCTGCTAGCTACTCAGCTTGTTGTGTCAGTTTTGCTGAAATTTATTCGGTACCATAGTCAATTTTAATTTTAAGTGGCACAAAAATGACATGTTAAAAAGAAGATTAGACATCAAGCGTCTTTTTTAATCCTCCATTTCGGGCTCAGTATTGGCGAACAAGATTGATGTGGCAAACATTTAACATCCACCGTTAGACGTTTTAAACATGACTTCCTTCTTATAACAGTGTTATGCGTATACAAACCACAGACTTTAACTTAAAGTCAATAGGAATACGTTCATTTGTTGTTGAAAATGGTGCCTCTATGACCGTTTGAAGCTCGGATTTGACAGTGATTATGTTTAATGATGGTTTCTGTTTTACAGGGGTGTTGTACATGGAGCGGACGTGTTCAAACGAACTCAACTTCCATATAACAATGATTGACGGTGTTTGCCGAACTGAACGAAATGGAAACGGATATTTGTGCATGTGTGGGAAACATCTATGTAACACTGGGCATATAAGAGCAATCCACTCATATCTACAATATATACCTTTAGTTTTAACTGGACTCTTCCTCATCAAACATTTTATACCAATCTGGGATACCGGACATGCGTGTTCCCATTGACAGTGTTTCTGTAGTAGTTATAGCCAATCGTGGAATCATCATGAAAAGCCTTCAGCATTTAAAGGGCACGAATCGGTGCCAACTTTTTTGTTTCTGTGACTGAATAGGGATGACCGGCTTCCAACCGTTATTATGCAAAGACCGCCAAATAATTTGTAAATGAGTATTATTGCTAAATAACATGTCACTACGTATTTCCAAACTGGACACGGTGGTAATGTGATTGATCATGCAACATTTTGCTACAGTCGCGTAGTGTCGTGGAGCGCTTTATGTGCTCTACACCAGCGAACCATTCAGCGTCAGTAATACAAGGGACTGAGACCGTTCTGATAAAACCGACTCTGAGATAAGAAGTATTACTATGCTGTAGTTTTCTAGCAAATGAGCTAGCAGTTACGGAGCATGATGGAAATGTCTTCAATACGAGTTCTCAGGAAGCAAAGTACCTTAGTTATATACTATTGTCATCTGGGCCTCTGGACATCATGTACAGTGTTTCTTTTTATTGTATCTGGACAGTCGATGATAAGGTTACTAATATGCAATCTGAGGCCTGATGTCAAACAGTGGGCCTTATTCTACTCGTTCTTCTTTATCTGTAAATATTAATGCGCATCCGACTTTTTACCTTCTTATTCCTACCAATACCCATATTCCGTGTCGTGGAAAATTTTAATATAATTGGAGTGGTTTTTTATCACCCTTTCCTTATAACGTTATGTGAACTTTGTACACTTTTGCTTGACGCTGCTTGCATTGTGTAGGACAATCGTGAAAGTCCAACCAGTTGTCTGTTTGGGTTGTAAATCACATGGTTGTATAAATGCACCGTTTTCACTTCTTATTCTTATTATAGTTTATTTCAGATGTGTGATCTCCACCTCGCTAACTTTTCTCTGTCTTTTACACCTAACAGTTATTCCCGCCTCCTCTGTTACCATTCTGTTCTTACAGGTAAAAGCACACACCTTTAACACAGGTATGATTTGCGCCGTGCCATTTGGTTGTGGACTGACCACGTGCATGCGGATTGTATAAAATCACCCTTATATTTGATACACATTATATTGTTAAATAGTGGTGAGGACTTTGCCCTCTGTTATGATTGGGGTTTGTTACCCAATCAACATTTTTTATTGTTATCTTGTGACATATTCAGATTAATGAAAATTTGAACTGAAATAAAATTGCGAAATGATAACAGCTAATGGTTATTATACTTCAATGTATTTCTTCAATTTCACCAAAGAATAGAAAACTGACCATTTAATGAATTTGTTGGTTGATTGTTTTATTGACTTTGTGCTATTCATTTGTATTCATAGGGTAGGTCTTATACATCTTAAAGTAGCAAAGCTTCATTGTACAGGGCTACCTATAAAGATAGCTACCATGGCAAACGACAAACAGAAGACAGTTATGGCGGGTAAGATAAACTAGCTTGTGCTGACTCTTGTAACACTGTCGTTGAGGTAACTTACGAAGTCACACTGGGAATGCTGTAACTGACATAGCCACCGCCACGGAGGGTGGGTGGGAGGGGGGGGGGGGGGGGG